>JAAMXP010000029.1:77106-88236 GCA_019693395.1 Ettlia oleoabundans
CTTCCTTGTCCTGTCCCTCATGTTCCCACTTTGTCCGCCTGGCCCTGCCTCTTTGTTTTCCAATTCCCTCTTCTGGAAGGGTCTACCTGGGCCTGCCTGTGCCTTCCCGCCTCTCACACCGCCTGCAGCTTGTAATAGCTCGATCATCTGTGCCTGTGACACCTGCTGGTTCAGCTACTCAAGGGTGTGTGTCGGTGTGCCTATGCCTCTTTGTCTCCCACAGGTCACAAGTACGGCCTGGTGTACCCGGGCCTGGGCTGGATCATCTGGCGGGACGCAGCCCACCTGCCAGGTCAGCCTCCAGCTCTGGCTGTTGTTGGGATCACTGGCTGTGCTGTTTGGTTGAATGTTTCACTTTATTTTGGTTGGCTCTACGTTATTAGTAGGGCGGAATGAAAACGTCGAGGCCGCTCTGAATGTTGTCTCCCCTGTCTATCAACCCTGTGATGAAGAATCGATGGTCTTCTGGGAGAACTATCTGGGCTCCCTGGAACGCTCAATCACCCTCAATTTCTCGAAGCCCGCCACCAACATCATCGCGCAGTGAGCCCAGGCCAGCAATGCTTGGGAGGCCATAGCTGAGCCAGCCAAATGAGGCAGCCTGGCTACCTGTCGCCGACACAGCGTTTGATGGCAGGAGGGGTGGCGGAATTGCATGTGGCACAGTGTTTCGCCACCTGGAGAATGGCATTCCACCCGCGCCAGTCCCCATGGTCTGCACATCACCTGCTTTGCGTGCATGTTGCCTGGTGCTGCATCATGATCTCGCAGGTATTACCAGTTCCTGCGCCTGGGATTCTCCGGGTACCGCAAAATCATGATCAATCTGGACATCATCCGCAAGCGACTGATCAATGCAATCAATAAGACGGGTGCGAATGTTGGGAAGGTTGAGCAGGAGGGGGTGGTATACTGTCATGAGAGCCCGCTTCTTCGCCATCCCCCTGCGGTTGGCTCCCAGCAGACAAGCGCCCTACTTCCATGGCCCTGCTGCACTGTGCCAAGCGCCTGGCGATGTAGTTCCATGCGCACCTCGGCACCCCTGCCCTCTGCAGGCCACTTTGAGGTGCTGTCCAAGGATGTGGGTGTGCCTGTGGTGGCCTTCCGGCTGAAGAAGGTGACGGGCTCCGACGGCAATCAGCACAGTCGCCTTTATGACGAGTTTGCCCTCGCAGACCGACTGCGTATGCGCGGCTGGGTGCTGCCGGGTGCGTGAGCAGTGGCCAGGCATGCATGCTTGCGTCCTGCATATGACAAATGTTGTTGTGCAAGCTCACAGCACATGGGTGTGGACCAAGCCAGGAATGGGCAGTGCTGTGCCTACCTGCTTGGCTGCTCCATACTGCATGCATTACAGCCGACTGTTCAGATAGATTTCCTGCCCCACATCCTGCATCCCACAGCCCCACCACCCCACCTGCACCCTACTGCCTCATCCCTCCCCCTGCAGCCTACACCATGCCTGAGAACGCCCAGCATGTAAAGCTGATGAGGGTGACTATCAGGGAGGACTTCTCAATCGGCATGGCCGACATGGTGGGTGGGTGAATTGGGTGGGGGTGGACTGGGTGGGCCTGGGTTGGTCTGCGCAGCTGATCTTGCATCCACCGATTCTGGCACTTGGTCCAGAGTCTCTCTGGACATGGCCAGACCCTTTCTTTCTTCACACCACCGTCATGCTAGGAGAAGGGCCTCCCTTATGGTCGTCCCACCCTTACCATCATACATTAAAAGTTCACAGTTCCTTGCCTTGGGGGATGCCTCGCCCCATTCCCCACTGACTACCCTTGCCACGCACGCACCCACCCCAGCACCCACCCGCCAACCACCCTGATGCAGTTGGTCAAGGATATTGAGGATGCGCTCGAGTGGCTGGATACCCATTTCACCCTCACCAAGCCACAGATGGACGACATGATGCAGGTGGGTACTGACTGATTGGTGAAGAGAGCTCCTTTTTGATTCAATGTAGCAGCCTGCTCTCTACTTTGGCTGGATACCGTGCCATGTCTGCAAGGATGCGCGACAGCAGGCTCAGCCAAAGCCGCCATACCATGCAGCCAAGGGTTGAATCATGCTCAGACACGACTCTCATTCACTAAGCACAGTTGGGCAACTTTTGTTGCCCTGCAGTTCGCCCTGGGCCGCCGCCTGTCTCGCTTCGACTCCAGCATCTACTCGGCCGCAGCAGACGCCACCAAGCAGACCGTGCGCCCCTGCTGAATTCCATGCCGCACACCTCTGGCTGGCTGCAAGGCAGCAGGAATGAACACTAAGAGATGAGAAAAATATATTCCACATGCCTCCCTCATCGGCCCTGAGTACTGTATCTATTTTGTCCTGCGCATCCACGCCGCCCGCGGACACATCAGCGGCTGCCGTGTGGCAGCTGTCCATTTTGTACTAAAGTCATTTATAGACGGCAATGCAATAAATGTAATATGCGCTAAACTTGGTCACACATCCCCCCCCGTTTAACCATACTACAAGTCAGGGCGCGATCTAGTGGTCTGGGATGGCGCCTCGGCAGTCACCAGGCGACGTAGCGTTTGACCAGCTTGATCCGGCCACCAGGTTCCTCTATGTTCCGCATACCGTAACGTTCCTCGTGCTAGGTGGGGTTTTACGGCCTGTCGCTCTGCATTCTCTGCACCGCGAGCAACGAGCTCGTTTAAACCATCTCGCAAACCCCAAGGTTGTGAATTACCGCTGTAGGGCTGCTGGCGCTCGTCTATTTTAGCAACCCCTTCCACCCAGAGTGGCGCCCTGCTGAACCTGCCGCCGCCGCCGAGCTTCAATACAACAACGCCAAGATGGGCATCTGGGCAATGGTGCTGGTGTACCTAGGTGAAGAAACCTTGACATACAAACCCAGCGGTTTGCCACATCAGCTGCTACTCTCGCTTACTGCTGGCCTTGGTGCCTGCCACCGACAGCCATTCACACGAGCACGCGTGCCGGCTGCCAGTGTCACTCAGAGCCAGCCAGGCCTGCAGGCCATTCAGGCTACGATATTAAAAAACCGACCTCTCGCAGTACAACGTGATCAATCTTCACAACTATCTGATCATGACTGTGTGCAATTTCCTTCTGCCCCTGCCCCTGCCCCATCCCGGCAGGTTACTCTGTGGTGCAAGGCCCCCGCACCTGCATGGTCCGGCCCCACCCGGCAGTGTGGCGCCTGGTACACGGTATCATGGTCTGCTACCTCCTGTTCATGGTCTACCTACTCTTTCAAACCGTGGATGATGCACGCCAGTTTCTGCGGGTGCGCACGGAACCACGGGTTCATGGTTGCAGCCTGTGGCAGCTCCTGCCGCTTGCAGGTTTGCAGCTTGCAGCGCGTACCTTGCAGCCCAGAAGCCTAGCAGGGAGATCTTTCAGTGAATAAGCCCACCAGCCCAAGTCGGCGGCGATGTTAGCGCTTCTATTTTGCCTGCCGCCGCCAAGGCTCGTAGGCGCTCACCCTGGCTAGTGAAGGGGTTTGGCATCCCGCCCTAGCAACTTCTGCCCATGTTGCACTTGCCTCCACCGCGATGCGCTGCACTACATCATGCTCAATGTGCCACACTGGTGTGCTGATGCCCAATCCCTGCTTTGTGCCTGCAAATTGGGTCCCCGCCTTGTTTTTGCCGTCGTGCTCCCTGCCCAGTCCCTGGCTTCTGCCCCTGCCTGTGCAGCACCTGTATCCTGAGCTGGGTGTGGAGCTGCCCGAGAGGCAGTACGGTGCCGATTGCCGGCTGTACATCCCGGGGCAGGGCATCAACTGGAAGGTGGGGGGCGCTGGTAGTCCCTGCCTGCCTGCCTGCACGCACGCACGCACGCACGGGCCTGCTTGCAGATCTGTCTTTGCTATGCATGGTGGTACATGCACAGACAGGGGAATCAAGCAGGGCAGGCAGGCACCAGCAAGCTGTAAGTTAGAAGGAAGCAAAGGCAGTTCAAAGGGAGGTGGCGCCCTGGAATTCATTTCAAGCTTACACCGGGGTGGTGCCTGTGCACCTTGTGCCCAGCATTGCAGTTTTCCCCCTGCTGGCGCCCTTGCTCTCCGTCTCACCCTTCCTCCCCTGCTGCGCAGGCGATTCACGACACGGTGTTTGACGAGTTCGTGGTGGCTCACACGCTGGGCTGGTGGGGCAAGGCACTCATCATCCGCAACTACACCATGCTGTGAGCGTTGCGTTGTGCTGCGCCGGGCTGGGGTGGCGGGCAAACAGGCAGGGGAGGGCTGCTGTGCTGTGCTGTGCTGCGGCGCGCTTCGGTGCGGTTCAGTGCAAGGAGGTCTGGTTTGGTGTGGTGTATTGCAGCTCTGTCGCAGAAAAGAGGGCTTACTTTGCTGCTGCACACGGCTGCCATCCCTAGCTAACCCCCATGTTTGTCATTCATAAAGAACCCTCCTCTGCCCCTCCTTTGCCCCTCCTCGCCCAACACCAACAACATCACTCCATGCTGGACTGGCTGTGCAGCTGGTTTATCTCGATCGCGTTTGAACTGTGTGAGAAGACGCTGCAGCACTGGCTGCCCAACTTCAACGAGTGCTGGTGGGACAGCTGGGTGCTGGATGTTGCGGTGTGCAATGCAATAGGCATCTACACAGGTGCGAACCGGCCGCCCTGCTTCTACAACCGCTGCTTAGCAGGGAGCGTAAGGGGCAGGGAGGGGCTGAATGGTGGCTTGCTTCTGTTGCGTAGCGGGGCGCGCAAGGTTTCAGGGCGGGGGTCGCAGGAGGCGGACACTCCTGGCCAGGTGGACCGCAGGGTGCATGAGGAGTCAGCCGGCTGCTGCTTAGCCGCCTCGCAAAGGGCACCGATGCTGTGTTTTTCTGGCCGTGGTTTCCACAGCATGAGAGCTACCGACCAGATGTGTACTGCCCGCTCATATTCCCTGCGCTGTTGTCTTGCCTGGCTCCGCTCTGCCTGCCATGCAGGCATGTGGACTGTACGGTACTTCAAGAGCAAGCAGTACAACTGGAGCGGCATCAGCGAGCAGCCCAACCTGCTGGCGAAAGCCAAGCGTGGTCTGCTGCAATTCACACCTTACTCGTGGGACAACTTTGAGTGGCAGGTCTTTGACAGCCCCAAGAGATGCCTACAGGTGCGTGTCAGGCTGGCTGCCCAGCATGAGGTGGTACTGTAGCGCCCAAGGCAAGGAGGCAGCTGAACACCCGCACGCAGAACTGACAATCAACGTCAGCGATGTGCCGCCTGCCCAGCATTCCCGGAATGCTGCCCGGCTGGCTGGCTGGCTGGCACATTCTTCTGCTGGCCCTTGTGCTGCCTGTGTGTCCAGAGCGTGCGGATCGTGCTGGTGCGGCCGTCCAGGTGGACACGTCACAGCGCATTGCTTGAGCCTGCACAGCTAACGCTTGCATCTTTGCGGGTATCAAGGGATCCCTCCATGCTTGACTGAACACAGCAGCACTCCCTGGCCCCTCCTCCCCCCCCTGTTCCGCCCCCTGCAGTGCTTCTTCCCCGTCTTCATCATCCTCCTGTTTGAGGTCAACCACTTCTTCCTCAAGTTTGTGCTCTGGGTGCCGCCCCGCAACCCCCTCAACACCTACCGCCTCACCATACTCTTCCTCTTTGCCCTCCCCGGCATCAAGGTGCGAACCCAAAGAACTGGCCCGATCAGGTTGCACACCCACACAGCCAGACAACAAGCTCAGCTCTGCCCGGGACTGGGCTCTATGCAGGGCCGTGCTGCACTACCTACCTGATCTACCACTTGTGCTACTAGCCTGTTGATGCATAGCACTGCCTTGCGACTGCAACAGAACCGCGGCTGTCGCTGCCAGTTGTACATAGTGCAGACAGTGCCGCCATGTTGCCTCCACATGCAACATCCGGCATCAGTTACTTGCACAATATCCTTACACAATAAAAAAATGCCATAAATCATTGTATCACTGGTAGTGAGGCAGGAATACTACGAGTTCTTGGAGTCGCCCGCCCGCAACATCTTCACCAAGCTGGGCACCTTTGCCTGGCTGGCAATGGCCATCGCCTTTGTGGAGACACTCATATGCATCAAATTTAGCAAGGGGTGAGTGGCTGTGGTTGAGTGGGTTGGTCTACCAATACGTGGTGATGTGCGCAATCAGCCAAGGCTTTGCCACTCAGTGCTGGTGTGTGTGTGTGTGTGTGTGTGTGTGTGTGTGCGCGCGCGCGCGCGTGCGTGCGTGTGCGTGCCAAACAGCCTGGCAGGTTTGAACTCCAACGGTTTGCATTGCTGGTTGGCACCACCAGCCAACAGGCCGCTTTTGCAGCCTGTGGCTCCGCCTCCTCCACTGGAACTGGCTCCAGGCATGTGAACGAGGAATCAGCTGTCTCCACCCACGCTGCTACCTGCAGGCTCTTCCCGCAGCCCTGGCCACGGGGGGTCGTACGGGCCTGGGCCGTAGTTGTGGCGCTCTTTGCAGTCACCTTCGGCACCTGGTGTTACAGGTATTATGTGCTGGGACGAAGAGGGCCAGCGGGAGCAGCGGGTCCCAGCCAGCGAGCCTCCATACCGCGGCAGAAAGCACACTAAGAAGGCATCAAGGCCCCGTTCCCTCTTCTGCATTCTTTTGGCCAGCACCTTGGCTCCCTTTCGACCCTTTTGTGTATACATAATCTGCCGGTATTGTTTGTTGCATTGACCAGTTGTCACAAGGATCAGGATGGCAGCTATTCAAGAACCTGAGCGACAGTGCTGTCTTATGCAGTACATACAGCCAATATTAAGAGACTGGGTTGATTCTTGCAAGGAGTTGCACGGAGCAAACTTCCAAGGGCAAGGTGACCAAGGGAGGGGAAAATGTAAGCCTGGGCTTGGAAGTGGCAATGTAGAATAGGAGAATGGACTACGCAAGATGGCAGGCTGGTATGGACATTGTGCAAGGCTGGCGTATGGCCAAAAAGGTCAGTCAGGCACCGAAGGGTAACTGACGCCACGACAGAGATGAAGGTTCATGCAATGGAATGTTACACCAAAACAGCAGGAGCTTGCAGGGACGCCAGTTTTGATACAAAAAGGGGTGGTTGATGAATGTAGAAGTTCCTTCCTTTCCTTTGTTTTGGGAGTACACGGCGAATTCAACAATAAGGGTGGGCCAAGCTGAACTGTAGGAAGGTGCAGTGCATGCTTCAGTAGCTGTTCCCGCAGGCGGTGGAACGGGCTGGTAGGCCCTTTTGCAGACATGGCATGCAGAGATGGGCTGATACAGGAGAAGAAGAGGCAGGCAAAATACAAAGGCTCGCACAAGAAGACTTTTTGGGAGCGGAAAGAGAGAAAACAAGCGGTCGTCGGTGACAAATATGCAGCTAGATATGACTGCAGGGTAAGTAGCAAGAACAGGAACACACACCGAGGCAGTGGCAGCTGTTGTGCTGAGAGAGCTGTTTGTGAGCGTACAAACGCCAGGCATCTGCAAGGACAGTGGGAACAGAGGGCAGCCTACTGCAGGCGCTGCACCATCTTGCAACAGCCGCGATGGCCTTGCGCAGCAGGGCCTCTAGTTCTGGGAGGAGGTACGGGTGGGGTGGGGTGCCAAGGGTGTATTGGACTACTGACTCACCACAATCCCAAAGATGAGCTACAAGGACTGGCCTGATCAGATGGAGGGCCTGCATATGTTGAAGCTGGTCAGGGTGTCCCCTGGGCTCTCCATGGAGCTGGATCGGCGCAGCAGCATGGAGCGCAGGTTGGCGTTGAGCAGCTCTGGCTGCTGGTGCCCCTCTATGCTGCCCCGCACCATGGCGCACCCCGAGGGCAGGCGGCTGATCTGGCTCAACGACTCCTCAAGCAACTCCTTGCTGGACTGCTGAATGCACCGGTCCACTTGCTGACAAAACACCTGCAGGCAGCATTTCGCGGCAGCCAGGCAGGCAGGAGGACAGCCGGCTAGTAAGAAGGGGTGGCGCGGCGGCGATGCCGGGGGTGCAGGAAGGAGAGGCCAGCATAGCATGCACGGCAGCGCACAACTAGGTGGTTAGGTTGTCGAGGGTAGGGCAAGGATCCGCCGCGTGCAGCATGGCGCGATTTGCTGCAGGTGTGCCGCAGGAGCCGGCTGGCTGTGCCACCTGTAGCTCGGCAGTCTGGCTTGGGGAGGTATCGGCCGCTAGGTCAAACTGCAGAGTGGGGCCGCATTGGCGTGGCTGCTGATCCACGGGAGGGTGAGTCAGGCTGGAGAGTGGCTTGCCGGGAGCAGAGGGCTGTAGCGCCAGCACAAGGTTCGCTGATGCAGAGAAGGGGCTTCTGGCCGCTGCCGCTGGGGCCACAGCTGTGAGGCGCAGCAGCCAGGGCCACAGCTGAAGCAGCGCTACCTCATCTGCAGCGGACAGCGGCTTGCCAAGGAGCAATGCTGCTGCCGCGGCCTCTGCAATCAGGTGAATCTGCATCAGCCGGGCCACGAGGTCGCCGGATGCCGGTGCCGGTGCGCGGCCCCGACCTTGAAACGGTGCCTGCGGGCGGCATGGGAATGGGCAGCGCATGTTGTTATGCGTCTTCTGGCCATCAATGTGCACCTTTGCCTCCAGGGCTGTCTTACACTCGAATGCTGCAGGAAACCCTGCCAAGTACCAGCTGCAAGCCGGCTGGCGGCGGTTGGTGCGCGTTCGGTCACATAAGCCTGAGGGCGCCCTGCAGTGTAACATCCAGCCGCTTGCCTGCCGCACAGCGCCGCGCCCCACCGCACGCACTTGCCCAAAGCTTGCAGAAAACTACCTGAAACGCGCTCCAATGCCAGCAGTTCACCCCGAGGCTCTCGAGCTCGCAGGTCTCGTGCGCCTCCTGGAGCAGCAGGGCGCCATCCGCAAGGCTCGCCGGCAGCGGTGTGCACATACTTGCCAGACTGCTAAGCCGTCAGCGGCAACAAGGGGGGTTGTAGGGCTGCACCGGTATATGAGCCGCCAGCGGCAACAAGGGGGGTTGAGGGCTGCACCGGTATATGTGGGTACAGGCGGCGCGCTGAAAGCAGGCAGGGATTCTGGCTGTGCAAACGCAAGTCAGGATGCCATACGTATGTGGGAGGCAATGAGATTCCACGCTGCCTGCTGCGTGCTCCGTCACGGTGCGTGCAGAGTGCGCGTGCCAATCGACCCCTTGCACGGGAGACGTCGCCTGTTGGCACTCACTCCCATCCGCAACAGTAATCGTAAGCCTACTCGTTCCGTTGCGCGTATCACAACCCGTAGTGCTAGACTTGCAAAGCCCTAGAGGCAATGTTGTGAGCCGAGTGTGCTAAAGGCTTCGCAAAACGCTCCAACGGTGCAAGGAGGCGCGGTATTAGCCCAAACCCCACCAGACTGAAGCGGTCCTGCTAGCACACTGAGTCGCTGCAAATGCGTGGGTCATATGCTCCCGCCTCTCTTTGCTCGGCTAGCCGATAGGCAGGAAAACGGCCGCGTTGCGCCAGCCTCGGCCCTGTAGCTGCGCCTCCGGCCATGTCGCCGCCGCCACCGCCACCACGCGGCCGCCGATTTCGCTCTCCCCACAGTTGACTGAAGGATGTTGCAACAGCCACCCGTGAGCTTGTGACGTGACACTTCGGTAGTACTTACAACTGATATGCTGACTTTGACATGCGATAAAAGCAGGAGCACACTGGCCATGGTGTATGCCCATCGAGTGGGTTAGGTTTTCTTTGAGAGGACAGGGTAACATGCAACATGCAGAAAAAGGCCTCAAAGACCATCTAAGACTGTTTAAATGGGGGCTTAAGGGATATGATACTGCAGACCTACAAAACTGCTTCGCTCACAGAGGCAGCTGGTTTGCTTCCCAGGGGTGCAGCAAGCGCAGGGGGCAATGTGCTGCGCCAGGAACAGGCATGCTGGCTGTAAGAGCGAGAGCATGGAAACATCACGCGTAATAAGGAGCAAGAAATGTATGCTTCAGCTTCATGCTAAGATCTTTGTGGGTGCGTGGTAAGGTTGGAAATGTTCTAGCCGCACGAATATGCCAGGTAACGACAAGACTGACTCAAACTGTGTTTGACAACGTCTTTCGTTTGGAATGGTACGATTCATTTTGGGCGTCCGTATGGGTGTAAAGTGGTTACGTGGTGCGGAATGGAGCTCTGTTGACGCTACTTCCTGCTACTGCAGATCGGCGGGCAAGCACTTGAGGCTGAAGGAGGCATCCTGCCATGGCAGAGTTGCTGCCCCATTGGACTAGCAGCCAGTGCAGGAGTAGTTCGCAGGAACTCCCTGCAAGCGGGGCACACAGGTTGCCACCAACCAAAAGGCCCAGGTGGGGTCATTAAAACATAGGCTCCTGGACCCTCTCACAGCACCATTCCATATGCACGTCAGGAACACTGGCAAAGCACTGGCAGATGGAACAGCAGCACAGAGCGGCAGCGCACCCGCGAATGTCTGCCTCCTGGCGATACACCACCAGCGAAGGCAGCAGCACTGCTGCCAGCTGGGTCAGAGTAATTACCCACAGGGTCAGGTAAGCACGAGACGCCCGTTGGGTGTCGCAGTACGCGAAGGCGTTGGCCACAGTCGCAAGGTACAGCAAGGCAAGCTGAACCAGGACGTGGAGGCTGCACACAGCAGTGCGGTGGGAAGCAGAAGTGGCATACCAATGTTCAAGGTCAGGAGCAATGCCCCATACTATGGGCAGCACACTGTGCCTCCTAAGCAAGCAGGTGGCAGCCGAAGCGGTTGCATGGGTATGTAAGGGTCAGTGCGCAGTGCAGCTGGCAGGTAGCAAGCTTAACCAGCTTGCCTGAAGCGCAGGCGGTTGCGGAAGCTGCAGCAGCAGGCGGGTGGCAGCGCAGAGGTTTGTTGAGGTAGTGATGTAACAATGTGTGCCCAGCATACCACACAAAAGCAAACCACAAGCTCAGCAGAGCATGTCAACAGGATCCAACCCACTAGCAAAAACAGTTGAAGTGAACTCGCTGCCGTTGGTTGCATTCCCCACCTGTGGAAAACGAGGGTCAGCGAGCGGTTGCCTGTCAGCGCCCTGAGCAGGCTGCCAGAGTAGTAGCCTGCAGTAATAGGCATCGGCGCACAAGCACGCAGCCCGTGTTGCTTTCAAGGGCAAGAAGCAACACTGCCAGCGCAAATTGCGAGCACAGCGGCTGCCGGCAAGTGCTGCACACTGCAGCAGCTGACAAGACACAGTCACACCGCCCCCCGC
>JAAMXP010000032.1:0-12577 GCA_019693395.1 Ettlia oleoabundans
CTCTCTCTTTCTCTCTCTCTCTGTCTCTCTCTCTCTCTCTCTCGCCCGCCCGCCCCCCGTGCTTCAACATATTGAAAAGGGGTGGCTAGGATCTGCCCCCAATGCTATGCTGGCACCCTGGTGTTGGCCAAACACGCCTACCCCCCCTTGGTTCGCACCCGCTTCTGGGTTCACCTTGATGTACACGAAAGTTGTGCACACATGCCCATTCCTCTCTTCGTTTGACTGCACCCGCTTGCCTTATCTGACGGTGCGATGGTGGTGGCGTGCACACATGCCCATACCTCTCTTCGTTTGACTGCACCCGCATGCCTTTTCTGACGGTGCGACGGTGGTGGCGTGCAGGCCCAGCAGAGAAAGAAGAAGGAAGCGCTGGACATGTGCAGCGACCTGATGACGCAGCTGGAGAGGCAGGGGCTGTTGGCTTGAGGGCTGTTGGCTTTGCTAAGTATAACTTGGAATCACGTCGCAAAACATAAGGTGCCATGCAACACTGAGATTGTGAATGCAAGTGGCCGGGTAACAAACTATCAGCTCACTTCATCGCTAAGTATCCGCTAGAACCATCAGGCTACTGATGAGCACCCCGTGGCTGGGGTCGAAACCGGTCTAGCTAGCCAACCGTTTGCTGTGGAGGACTGCTGCCAAGAGGTCGAGTGATCAAATCTTGGCGGGAGCAGTTACTTTCCTTTACGCAAGCCATCTGTGTCGCAAGCTCCGTTGCGGTTAGGCGGATGTAAAACACGCACATGCACATGCATAAGTACTCCACCCCACCGTCAATAACATGCAGTATGTGTTACAGAATCGTGTAACGCTACTGTGGTATGTGCAATACATCGTACTGCTTTCTCTAGAGGTCTCCAAATGGTTTATGCACATTGACGGTGCAACCTCAACCTGGGGGGTAGACACAGCTCAGGAGTTGTCTCCAGCCATGTCCTCACTACTACGAGTGTTCAATCGGCCTTGAAAGGAGCATTAGAAAGGAACAGTTCGCCCTTGGGCGCGGGTTGAAGAAGCCAGCAGAGGAACGGCCCTAGGGCCGCCTCCTGGCTGCCACTACTGCGGCCTTGGTACTGTTCACAGTGTCCCCGGACTCTGGAGGACCCTATGTCCCCTCCTGGTGGTCAACCTTGGAAACCTACATTGGCCGCCTGATCATCCAAGAATGCAGCAACATCTGCCGGAACCAAATTCCCGGTCACACAGGCCTGGAAAACGGCAGTCCTGCAGCAGAGCCAGGCACCAGATTAGTTGTTCAGCAACACGCCAAACGCACCCAGGCTAGCTGGCCTTGCCTCGATTGCACGAAACCCATAAAGCAAGACACACAGACACGTAGTCCATAACCTCTTGTCCTGCACGTGTGCAACAGCTAGGTGCACCCAACTCACGCGGTGTAGCGGACGTCTTCAGGCGAGACGGGCTGTCCCAGTAGATCGTTATTGTTTTGAGCGCTTGCGATGAAGCAGTCCAGCCCCATCTGCTTGCACGCACGTTGGCAGTGTGAACGGTAGGAGTGCTAGATATTGTGTGTTTGCAACATTGCAAATCGTTCAGTGGTGGAAGCAATATATCGCACGGTAGTGTGTTGCATCCAGTTGGTGCGCATATGCTGCACCAGGGCTTTTTAGCAACTTTGCTCATCGCAACACAGGTGACATGGGAGCACAGCACCATGAAGCCACCCCAAACGCATAAGCGGCGTGTGGCACTTACTGCACTCATGATCTGCTGGCACTGGGCGGGGCAGGCATCGCCGTTGGTGACAGCCCCAATGCACTCATCACTATACACAGCTGTGAAGACAGATCTGTCAACTCCCTCGCATCCAGGAGGCACTTGAAATGGCGCAGCAACGCCCAGGCCAGCGGCGGCGCCTTGGCCTGCGCTCCATCAATGGGGTGGTTGAGAACAGCATGAGAACGTTAACTGGCTGGCTGCATTGTGCCTAGCAAGGGACCGGAGAGACTGTTGTTTATACAAGGGACTCAAGCGGGCAATGAGGCCATGCTGCACTGAGACGTCGACGGGCGGCTGATCGGCTGACCCTTGGATGCAGCAGATAGGCCGACCGGGGCAGCAGCACCACGGCAGCCCTTGAGTGCGAGTTGCAACCCCTTGGACAACTGCAGGCATGCATTGAACTACAAGGTAGGCTGCCTGGGCACCCATCCTCACCACGAGCACCAATCTGAGCCCAGGAGACGGCCAAGCAAACAGCCAACACCACCGGCAGAGACACGGTCCTCATTGTTCTGTTCTGAATGAGCAGTGGTGGTTCCACTGGTTGTTTCCACTGACTAAGATTGAAACAAGGTCGCGAAACAGTCGAAAATCCTGTTTTATACTTGCCCATGCCAGGCAGTACACATCCGAACAAGCCCTGCATTCCTGCACCTTCCACTTCGCCCTGCTCGCCCCTCCACAACGGGTAGCACTTCCCGACGGCCTAGTGAAGCATCGTTGCTGTGGCTGTGTGCATGTGCGTTTCCCAGCAGGTTTCCTAGGAGTTCCCGAGCAGTACACCGTGAAGCTCCGGCAGGCTGGGAAAGCAGGCCTGGTTGTTCTTAGGTCGTTAAGGTTGCAACGTATGCAGCAGGGGACAGCACGGCTGCTCCTGTGAACGGTGAGCACCTCCACCAGGACATATTGCAGTACAGTGGAACCGTCGGGGCCTGTCGGGTGAAGCAGCTTAGGGCTGTTGCCGTGCTGCAAACGCCAGCTCTGCCCTGATCTCTCTCCCATGCGTGTGTGTTACATAACCCCGCATAACCCATGCAGTGTTTTGATTCACGCATATCGGATCCATGTGATTAACAGGCATATCCATTGCTGCTGCCTGTGCTGCGCATACAACCACTGATGCACTTGATTGTTCAACAATGTTCCAATGCATTCCTGTGGTTGGTCTTCGGCATTTGGAAGATTGGAGGCAGTACAACAGACGGTCAATCAACGTTGCTCGGTATGTAATACATGGATGAGGGGCGCGACAAGAACTAACGTGCTACGCAGTGTGTGTGTTACATAACCCCGCTACTTAGGCCCTACTGGACCTGGGCAGGGGAGCCGTACCGGCCGACTCAAAACCGTGCCTGCGGGTGTAGCCGGCATCCAAGGGACACCCCTCCCTTGACCTGCCAGCAGCCAGGGGACACCCCTCCCCTGGCCTGCTGACCGCCCTGCCGGACACGCAACCCCTAACCTCAGTGAGGGGGGGACGTGTTGATCCTTGGCAGCTTAGGTGAGTTAGACCGACGGTGGCCAACGATTCGCAGGCGTTATGCGTTCAATACAATTGCCCACCACAAGCAGTACTAGGGCAAAGCCCGTTCCCCTCTGTCACTGCCAATCAGATTGGACAGCGCCCTATGTCAATGTAAACATGATGTTAGCAGTCAGGTCATATGTCAGGATTGTCAATGTGGCATTATATGTCAGACACAGTATGTCAAGGTGTCATGATGCAAATGCATGAATGAAATGCAATGCAGTAATGGTGATAGGTGTTGCATGGTAGATTTCGGTCTGTCGTAGGGCTGCCTAGGTACGCAACACTAAGACAGTGGATAAATGCAGCCCGGTGTCTACCCACGGGCTTTCCTGGACGTCAAAATTTTCCATCCCACCGTCAATGCCACTACAGAATTATGGAACTGTTCAGCGCCACACCGCTATCAGTCTTTACAGCGTACTCTTTGCTCTCCAACTCTTACAACAAATGCACAGCGGTAGTCAACCCTGCAATCCTGACATGGCCGCCAGTTCATCCAGCAGCACAGCAACATCCGCTGGAACAGGCATCCCAGTCATACAGGCCTGGAAAATGGCGGTCCTGCAGCATAGCCACCACAACACCGTACCCAGGTCTTTGGTAGCAGGGTTGACCAGCAACATGCCGACAGTGGCCAGGCTAGCTGCCCTAGCCTGAATATCAAGGCCTTAGTAGTCTAGGCAACTCTTAACCCACATGAGGGACAAAAACCCACAAAAGAAAAAGAAAGCAAGACAACTTCCTTGGACGTGGGTTGAGGAAGAAGGCAGAGGAACGCCACCGAGGGGCCGACTCTTGCTGGCTACCACCACGAGACATATACTAGTCTATACATCTGTTGTCGTGCGCATGCGCAACAGCTAGCTGCATCCAACTCACGCGGCGGAAGCGACGTTTTCAGGCGAGGAGGGCTGCCCCAATGAATCATTAATGTACAGGGCGCTTGCCACAAAGCAGTCCAGCCCCACCTGCTCGCATGCACATTGGTAGTGTGAATGGCAGGCTTGCTCAAGCTTCATGGTGAGTGGAATGTGGGCAGTGGGCAGCGATGGAAAACAAGCCGACACGGTTGTTGGTGCATACACTGTGTACGCACACTTGTTGCACCAGCACCTGCTGACTTTTTGCGGATCGCAGCGGGGGTGACATTGGAGCACAGCACTGTGAACCCACCCCAAACCCAAAACTACTGGGTGGAACTCACCGCATCCATACCCTGCTGACACTGGGCGGGGCAGGCTTCGTCTTGGGTGAACACCCCGAGGCACTCGCTGCTGAATAAGGCTGTAAAGCTGGAAATGTCAAGCCCCTGGCATTCAGGCGGCCCTCCAAAAGTGGGCTGAATAGTGGCCTGCTCAGAGGCCTGGCCTGCGCTCCAATAAGTGGATGAATATGAGCAGCATGTGAGAATGTTGGCTGGCTGTAATGTGCGTAGCAAGGGACCACAGAGGCTGCTTTTATACACGGGAATCAAGCGAGAGGCGTGGCCGTGCTGCCTATTGACGGCCGGCTGGCTCAGTCGAGTCCTTGGATTCAGATAGGTCGATCGGGACAGCGGCACCACGGCAACCCTCGGGTGCAAGTTACAATCTCTTTTGTGGGCACCATTCCTCACCACGAGCGCCAATCTTGGCCCAGGAGCCGGCCAAGCAAACAACCAACACCACCGGCAGAGACAAAGCCCTCATTGTTCTGTTTTGAATGAGCAGTGGTAGTTCTAGTGGCTGTGCCCACTGACCTAGACTGAAACAAGGTGGCGAAACAGTCGGAAACCCTTATACTCGCCCAAGCCAGGCAGTACACGTCCGGCTGGACGATTTCTGCACCTTCCACTTCGGCCTGCTCGCCCCTTCGCAACGCGTAGCACTCCCGAAGCCCTGAAGCTTCGCTGCTGTGAATGTGCGGATGTGCGTTTCCCAGCAGGTTTCCTAGGAGTTCCCGAGCAACCCATGTGGCCAGAAGATTCCAGCGCTCTGCAGCAGCCGACAGCACGATTGCTCCTGGGATGGTAAGACCTCCGCCAGGACATGATGCAGCACAGCGGGATGTCAGGGTCAGGTCCCTTGGAGCAGCTCAGGGCCGCTGCGGTGCTGCGGTTTTCTGTTGAGAGGTCCTTGTAGTGTAGAGGCAGGGGCTATCACCATGATGTGCTGCACCGCATCCAGCTGGATTGAGGCGGCAGATGGACCCATGAGGTGGCAGGCAGCACAGCACGGCACCTGTGTAGCATGCAGTCACAGCCACAGCAGCTCGGGCTTCTGCTCTGCTGCTGCTGGGATCTGCCAGTGGCAGTGCAGACGCTAGCAACAGGACGCTGACATCAGGAGAACTATCCTAGTGCAGATGTGAGGGCTAGGAACCGCTTGCTGAGTAGCACTCTTGGAGTCAGCTGGGCCAGCTGGTGGCAGGCAATAGCAACAGGTGGCACACCGCAGCGCTTGATGTGGATATACCCAGATTTGTACGAAAATGTTATTGCCGCCTGGACCTATATAGCACAGTAACAAAGCTGTGTACAGTTTAGAACAGGACTGCATGAAGCAAGTGTGCACACGGCAGGCATTGGGGAGGCAAATTCCGCATAGTGGCGATGGCAAGCAACGAAAATTGCGCAGCGGTCCGCTTGCAAACACCAGGAGTTAAAACCGCTGTGAAGGAGTATGAAAAGTTTTTATTGCGAAGCTCTAGCTGCCCTACAACGCAATGGTTGACGCAACCATGGTGAGCCAACAAGCAGTACTGCTAGTACTGCAATGCATGGTTTGTTTGTGTACACCGTACACAACATGCTATGTCGTGTTCCCATCTTCTTCGTCCTCCATGGTCAGATCCACAAACTCGCTGGGCTCCGGCTTGAACTGGTCCCTCCTAGGAGACTGACAAGGAAACGAGAGAGAAGGGCAGCAGCAGCGTGAGTGCTTCTTACTATGATGTCAGGGCCGAACCTTTGCCAAGCATTTGCAATCGGAAATTGACAGCCTGGCTGGAGCATGGATACAGTGAGTGAAACTAGAACCATCAGGCTATTGATGAGCACCCCGTGGCTGGGGTTGAAACCGGTCTAGCTAGCCAACTGTTTGCTGTGGAGGACTGCTGCCAACAGGTCGAGTGATCGAATCTTGGCGGGAGCAGTTAAACTTTCCTTCACGCAAGCCATCTGTGTCGCAAGTTCCGTTGCTGTTGGGCGGATGTAAAACATGCACATGCATACATGTAGCTACAGACTTGCCGACACATTTGTGAACATGCACTAATCAGCGCCCACCCAACAAGGAATGTGAGAACAGCACATCAACCGTTTACTGGCAGGTTGATGCTGGTGCGTACCCCTCCTTTTGCTGGCAAGGCAGTGCACACCACTCCCTTGTCCCTACAGACCCCAGGGCATATACGCTACCCTTGTGCATACCGGACGAGGATGCCTCACTGCCTCGCTCTGGCTCTTCTTTTCCTGCTTCTTGTACTCGCCCTCCCCGGCCATGGCAGGCCCCGCCGGGTACACCGGCAGCATCCTGCGGGCCAGAAAGGGAACGGATGCACTGCGGGGTTAAATGCTTCATGAAGCGCGAGTGGGAGCTGTGCCACTGACACATTGCGGGCAGCTTGGGCAAAGGAAGCTAGCCTTTGTCTTAAACCCAGGCACGCTAGCAAATGGCACAACACGTGTGGCTGCTCCGCACTTGTCCCACCCCCAAGAATCAAACGAACTCAGCTCCCGCGCCCCCTTGCCCAATCCCTTGCGCTTAATGGGGGGGCGACTGCTGCCGTCTGTTGCCAAATTGGGGCCCTGCACCCTGGCAGCCGCTGGCAGGCTGCTTTCCCTTTCCGTCGGCAAACAGATGAGGTGCTCGTTTGCGCCAATGGCGCCGCCATCCCGGCCTACTGCGGCAGATGCAGGAGTGGTGGGAGCGGCACCTCGGACCCCTGCGGCTGCAGGAGGGCCAGGAGCTGCAGCAGCAGCAGCCAGGGGGCTGCATTTCTTATAGCCTGACGGGCCTGCGGCAGTAGCCGCAAATCTCAGGGTCGCAGCAGGGGCGGTACCGTTGCACTCTTCTTCTTTCCGGCCCACAGCGGCCGCCGCTGCTGCCGCATCTGCAGCTGCAATGAGAGGAGTGCTGGTTGTGGCTGGGCCTCTTGCTGGGGTGCTGTTCTTGTGGCGGTCCGCTTTATGGGCAGGAGGGGCTGGCCTGGGTGGAGTGGCTGCAACGCTGGTGGTAAGACCAGCGGGCTTGGAGTGCTGAATGCCTTTGGAAGGCGAGTAGGCACCCTCTGGGACGGGCTGCTGGTGTCCAAATGCTGGGGCTGGTGGGCTGGTGGGCATGCTGATCAGCCCGCCAAAAACAGGGGGGCTGGCTTTGCTGGGAGTGGCGCCACTTGCAGCACCCATATCCAGAACGTTACCAGCATGGGCACTTTCCTCATCAGGGCTGTCATCAGCGGCGAGCCCGGCAGCGGCCTGCTGCACGGCCGCAGCCGGGCTCGCGACAGCTTTGTCATCCTGATCAGCATCATTGCCGGCGCTGCCAGTGGCCTTTTCTAGGAACGCTAGGACTGCACTGATGATGTTACCTGCCTTGCCAGCCTGCTGTTCGCTGCTGGGGGCGTCGCCTGCTGCTGCTCTGTTGCCAGCCTGGCCATCGCTGTCAGCCGCTGCTGCATCGTCATCGAGGAGTTCCTGCCTGATAGCAAGTGGGGCATTGCCAGCAACATCGGCAGTATCACCTTTTGGAAAGGCAGCAGCAGCTGCAGCACCAGCCTGGTCAGCACTGTGGGCTGCTGGCCCGCTGCCTGACATCTCTGGGCTGGCGACAGTTCCGCTATTGGGTGGTCCGAAAGCACCTGCATCAACATTGGCAGGGTTGGCTGCACCTGCTTTGCTGTCAGACTGCTCAGCAGCTGCGGCCTCCTGCCTGTCGCTGGCAGCCGTCGCGTCTCTCCCATCACTTGCTGCTCCGGTTGCGTTAGCGCGACTGGGTGCAGCAGCTGCGGCGGCGCCGCTGTGCCCAGGGTCCTGCTCGGCAGCAGTGTCAGCCTGCTGACTAAAGGCGGCAGCTGTGTCCTGCCTTGCTGAGTTAGCCGCAGCGGCTTGCACGGGCTGCTGTTGGCTGGCAGCTGCTGCGGTTGTGGCTGCGGGCTGTGGGCCAGCAGCGGGGTTGTGTCGCCCCACGTCAGCGGCTCGGGGGCTTTCCACCTCCATAAGTTCGCCTACGGGGCAATAGGGCAGTTAAAGAAAGAATCACAGAATGAAAGCGAGATAGATTGCGCCCTTAGGTGCGGGATCGGAAGCCAGCGGAGGAAAGGGCGCCGACCTGCCCAACCTTGGATGGGGCAGGCCACCGCTTGCTGGCTGGCAATGAGCAATAGGAGCGTTCTCGTGTTTCGTCCACGATGTGTAGCCTTGGGCAGCCGTGAGCCATGCGCAAAAGCGGGGCATGACTGTCCAAGGCTGCAGCTTGGGTCAGACCTCGCCCTGGGTGAAACACAACAATCAGCGGGGCTCCTAGTGGTGGCCAGCGTGCCGCTGCTGAGTGCCACATCGTGCAGCCCAGACCCACCCTGCGGAGCTCCCGATTCGTCTTCATCTTCCCTCTTACGCTTCAGGGTGCGGCGGGCCAGTTTGGCCAAGTTGCCAGCCAGGTAGGTCAGGCCAACACTGGCTAAGAGTGCCATCCTGCTGAGCACAGGACCCAGAGCGGCGCCAATGATGACACCGCGATTGAATGTTGGAGCACTGCTGCACGCAACTCGGCGCCGAAAGATTGATGGCAGCGATTATGTGCCACTGTGATTTGGCCTATGGAAGAGACCTAAGCAGCCGGAGCTTTCCAGCGCCACTGTGCAGTACATGCATGCGCCAAAGGACTGCCTGGTTTCTCTCGCACGCAGTCTCATCGGTCTTCTAAAGCAACTGAAACATCTTTCGATGTGCCCCTGGCACTGCCGAGGTCACGCAGGCGGCATTCACCCCACGATTGGCAGCCAAACGATGCCGGTTCGCGCCGAGCTTGTTGTGGTGGGCGCCGATGAGCACGTAAAGGTATTTTGCCAGCAGCAGCTTGTCTCCTGGCATGCCAGTGCTGAACCGTCAGCCACCAGCACTTGCTGCCGCCCCCAAGGGCACCAGTGGGTGCCAAGCTACTCCGTACAGCTTGGTTGTTGTCTCGTGCTGTATATAATAGCTGTGTACCTTCCGTTGACGTCATAGTGCAACGGCTAAGGAATGCTGCCCTCATTTGCTACCCCTGCCCATGCGCGCAGCTCCATTTAGTGGATGAGGCACGGAATATCGTTGATGGCCATGTCTTGGAGGTAGCTCTGCAGGTAAGCGGCACTCGCCCCTGCACCAGCAGTTGGGCCGCGCTATACCACCGCCATTTGTATGTTTATTCTGCTTGCCTATGCAGCACTGCAGCGCTAGTGCCCACACACGGTGTTGCCGGGGAGGGCCACATGCCCGCCTGCCGTTAACAATACACGTTGCATTTACTTTGCCACCACCAGCACCTGCCTGACCGATGTCAGGCAGCCGGGCAGGCAGGCAGGCTGACTGCTGAGGAACGGTAGCCCAGTCAGTTGCTGTAGGAGGTTAAGGACCAAACGCAGCGCGCCGACGACCGGGCCAAACGCGCCGAACGGGACAACCTCGTGCTGCGGGCAACCATGGTGTGGGTGGTGGCGGGCATGCCTGTACTGCCAGCCCTTTGCATCGTACTGCTGCTGAGCTCGGCAGCTTCCAGCCCATGGAATCTCCTGCCCGAAGCCTGGCGCGGCAGGCTGGAGCTGGCAGGCAAGCGTGCTGCAGTTTTAGCAGTCAAGTGGGTCTACCATGCCCCCCTTGCTGCCGGTAGATCAGCCGTCCAGCGTGGCAAAGCAGGCGCCAGGTCAGCAGTCAGCTGGGTGCTGCGCCTTGCCTCAGCCGCCAGGAAGGAAGCTGCTGCCGCCAGGCAGCTGGCAGCTGCTAGCTTCAGCAGGGTTGGTACTGCAGGTACTGCAGCCGCTGCCGCCAGCAGGCGTGGTGCAGCTGCTAGCCTCAGCAAAGCAGCAGCAGCCGGTGTGGCAGCTGCGTGTGCAATGAAGAAAGGAGTCAGCAAGGCTGCTTCCGTACTGCTGAGTCGCCAGTTCCTGTCCCGCCTTGCTTTCAGCATGCTGCTGATTTCCTCAACGCTGCTGATCGACAGATACTTGTTGGCAGGTGGGAGCAACTTGGGGCCAGTCTGTGTTACCGGTTTGTTAACAACGGATCTGCCTCCTGCCATGCAAATATTGCCATTCACATCGCAATGACAGCTCAAGTCATCTTTCATTGAGATCTAAAAAGGCAGGTGAATGCTCTGCAGGAGACTTTCCTGCTGCATGGGCCCCTGGCCCCGCCCAGCTGCCCAACGCCACGTGCCTCAGCACCTTCCCAGCCGCCAACAGCAGTACCTCAGCGCCAGCCCCCGCCAGCCCTCCTCAGGAGAAGGCTTCAGCTTCCGTTCTGCTGCTTGCCTCAAAGGACAGCACCCAAAAGCAGCAGGGTGGCCTGCATGCTGCTGAGTCTGAACAGCTTGCAGCCCAGGAGTTCCAATTTGGGCCACAGGCTGCAACGTATGGGGCTGCCCCACCGCCTAAGGGCCCTGGGGTGCCACCTCAGCTGCAGCCGTCAGCTGATACAGCCAGCTCTGCACCAGCTGCAGCCAGGGCGGTGTCTGAGTCCCCTGCAAGCCAAGACAATGCATCATGTACCAACAAAAACGGCACAGCCCCCAGCTCTGTTGGTGCTGTGGTTTCAGGCTTACTTGCTGCAGCCAGGAGCAGATGGCGGGCGCTGATGGACGGAGTTGGCAGGATCTCTGAGCAGTGGCCCCTCACAGTCAGGTACCTGCAGATAGCGGCAGGTATGCACCTCTCTCAGAGTTAGTACTTTGATCTCTATGGTGCAAAGCACATGATGTTGTGGGTGCATGACGGAAGCGTGATTGATCTGACTGGAACATCTTCTTGTGCATGTGGAGTGATGCTGTTGGCACCAATCGCCGTCTTCCGTTGCCACTGCAGGGGTGGCGGTGGGAAGCTTTCTTGTCATGCGCTACCCAGTCGTGTAGGGAGAACTCTTGGAGCCAGGCATCTCCTGGGCCAGGCAGGCAGCTCTGACAAGGTAATACCGTGGGCCTCGTACCAGCCTTGAAGTGGTGCGCCCCCATGTAATCATGCATGCCTGTTCTTTCCTGATGGAAAACACTGGCAGCGGGACGATGGAGTCCCAGCCTGCATTGCACAGCCTTCAATTCCAAGGTGCCAAGCCGCATCGCTTGCATACTACGTTAGTACGCTTGCTGCAGTACGCTTGCTTGCTCCCCTGCCCAGGTTCAGTAGGGCCTAAGTAGCGGGGTTATGTAACACACACATGCAGTCTGTAGTTGTTTTAAGGCCTTTCAAGCCTGCAGCTCCGAGCTGAGAGCCTCTGCCTAACCATCGTTGAATCAGTTGTATTGAATCAAAAGCCGAGGGCATGGTCGAAAATATCTCAGCTTCTCTGACTGGTCTTGTAAAGAAACCCAGGAGCCATCAGAGGCGTCATGACTGACCAGCCGCACCAAACCGGCAGCTGCCAGTGCTGCCAGTGGTGCATTGGCGTCCGAATGGTTCTTTTCAAGAGGTTGAGAAACCCGGTGAGTGCTGTAACCACGGTCCATAACGCCGGCGGATCGATGGGTGGAGAAAGGCCTTCACAGACGACGGCCGGTTCCCTGCAGGGGCGGCAGAGGCGGTACACCCGCGGCGGCTGGTGTACTGCTGCCGCCCGTTCCATTTCATGCACCGCTCATTTCTGTCGCCGCTTCGCAAGTTTGCGCATCCGTTATTTCAGGGGGTTATTTGTGCGCTGACCGACACATTGGTCGGCTCGTTCACGTTGGCTCGATTAATTTGCCGGGCCGCGGCTTGGCGACTGCCTTCTCCAGCCTACAGAGCCCATCCAAACCGCTTTCATCTAGCCCGGGCTGCCGCAGCGTCCCGCGGCTTTCCGGACATCACCACATTTCCAGTGGAGGGAGCGGCGCCAGAGTCAGCGGCAGCAATCATGACCGAGGGCGACAAGCGCAAAGCGGAGGAGCCGCTTGAGGGTGGGCCCTCCAAGAAGGCGGCCAAACAGCCTCTGGCAGTCAACCCCAAGCGTGTGCGGCATTTGCGCAAGGGAACGGTGGAGGGTGACGGTCCCGTCATCTACTGGTGTGTTGCCCTCCAGCACCCACCTGCTTCCGCCATTACTGGGCGGCGGGGTTTAAACCCCCTCCCCCACCCCCCCCACCCCATCCC
>JAAMXP010000034.1:1346-13023 GCA_019693395.1 Ettlia oleoabundans
ACAGCAGCGGGGCCAGCCGTTACTTGGCTTACACCGTCTGGGACCTCGTTGGCACATCCCTCACCTATCCCGCAGGACAGGCAGATGGCTTAGGCTGCTCAAGGGCGGTCCGCAACCTGGGTTTGGGTGGGAGCAAGGAAGGGTCCAATGTCTGAGCGGGGAGCCACTCCTCCTGCACCGATCGTTTGCTGCCTGCTGCCTGAGTAGCTGACTGATCGATAGCAGCTGAGTGGCTGCTGCCCATTTTCTTCATCTGGTCGGCTGCTGCCTGATTGTTTCAGCTGACCAGTTGCTGCCGGCCGCTCTGGCTGCTCAGGCACGGTCCACATATTCGGTTTGGGCGATGATGATGCGGCCCCCGTCATGCTCCAAGACAACCTGCCCAGACGGGTTCTGTGGGGCTGCAGGGGCTGCCTCCGTCTCCACTTGTGGCTCCTGCTCCTCGGCAGCCTCTGGTGCAGCGGGGGCGGGTGGCTCGGGCGCTGCGGGGGCCTCTTCGGCAGCTTCCGCAGCAGCTGCGGCTGCCGGAGCCGGGGCAGCCTCAGGGGCAGGTGCTCCCTCGGTTTCTGCAGCTGCGGGGGCAGCAGCGGGAGCAAGGGCCTCCGCCTCTGTGGCAACAGCTGGCGGCGCTGCCGGTGCCTCTGCCACAGCGGCAGCGGGCGCAGCAGGGGCCTCCGCCTCCGATTCGCTGGCTGCAAGGCAAGGCAGGAAGGCAAAGCGAGCTGTTTGCAATGCCACAAACTACCAACCCTTTGGGAGAGAAAGACGGAGGGGGGGAGAGAGAGAAAAGAGGGGTGGGCAGATGTGAGGCAAGGACCATAGCCTGCCGGGTCATGGAAGGCGGCAGTGGGTGGCCAGTGGCTAGTGGCAGTGGCAGAATGTGTATTGGGGTCGGCAGTAGAGGTGCATTGATGTACACTTTGGCTTGCTAGCCCCACTTCCAGCCCGTCAAGGGCTCACCAGCAATGCCCATGCAACACGGTGCCAATCCGAAACCTGCCGGCAAAGGCGTCCCGACCACCGGAGCCAAAACATGCTACTGCCGCTCAACCTCATGCACCCACCTTCAGCTGCCTTGGCAGCCTGGGACTTGGGTGGCCGGCCACGCCGCTTCTTAGGAGCCTCCTCAGCCCCTGCTGCTGCCGCAGGCGGGGCTGCCGGGGCGCCGTCCGCAGTGGCCTTCCGGGGACGGCCCCTCTGAGATTGCGCGGCGCATTGAACGAGCTGCCAGGTGATGCGCTGCGGCAACCGAGCGGAAGCACTCCCCGCGCTGCGAAGCCCCGCAAACTCGCGGCGGGCGCTGCCGAGGGCTGAAGGGACGGTGATGAGTGCAAGATGCGACATGGCTGCACGTCTTGACAGCTGCAAGCGAAACTACAAACAGCCTGATCTTTAAAAGTGGGGCGGAGCAGCGATCCACAGGCCACGCTCAGCATGCACGCATGAGAAGCGCTTGCTGTTGTCTAAGATATGTTAATGCGCTGCTCGGTCAGACACCCGCTCAGCGGCAGTGCAAGCGGGGCAGAGAGGGGCCCAGCGGCGGTGTGAGCGGGAGTTTCGTCTGGCGGCGGCAGGTGGTTGCGGTCAGGCAGGAAGTCTACCAAGGGGCTTCCTGAGGTTATGCGCACGGTTATTGCACGCTTGTAGCACCCTCATGCTGAGCTTGCCTCCTTGCATGGCGCTCTTGTACGTCGAGTGGCATGCAGCATAGCGAACCTATCCGCCTATCCACACACGCCTACCGCAACATGCGGACTAGTGGCAACATAGGCGATGTATCACTTCACTGAACTCCTATTCTTGACAAGTAATTTACAGACAGCATGCTAGCAAAGTCAAGTAATGTACAGAGCGGCACATGTAGAAGCAGAGGTGGTGCAGAGGAGGTGCAGAACAAACCCAGCCCGGTGGGAAGCAAGGCGGAGCGCCAAACAGCCCTTACCTCCCAGCCCTCGTTCCTTTCCTAGAATTGACGGCTCCTGGGCAATGCCCCTGCTTGGGAGTCTCTGTGTCTGTGTCCTGTGCGGTCTTCTTGCAATGGACCCAACACTGCATGCCTGTCCTGGGCAGCGCTTGTGGGTGCTGCACCCCTCCCACTTGATACATGTGCGGCCCGGCCCCTGCGCTCAACTTGAGCAAGCCAGCTAGGCTGGCACTGGTCTCTGGCAGTCCCCTCACTCCATGTCTGGGAACACCAGCTCCTGGCAGTCCTTGGGGGTGCACTCAGCTGGGCAGTAGGGGCACTTGAAGGAGCGGTTGGGCGCCTTTGCAATCTTCAGGATGCTGAGCTTGCAGATGCAGTGGCCGCAGGGAAGCAGCATGGGCGGGTTATCCGGCGTGCTCTGCAAAGGCGGCAGGCAGCAGTACAGGAACTTGGACTTTTAGTGTGCACGGGCGGGTGTCCCATTACTGGCCTCCCACCCCTCTAACCCTTGCCCCCACCCCCATCATACAGCCACACAACCACCAGGGCTGTCCTGCTGCAGCGACCTCCCCAGATCTTAGATCTACCCACCTGGTCCCTTGACACTGGGCATGCAAACACGGAGTGGAACACAAACTCCTGGCCCAGCGGTATCTCGACAGGCAGCTGCTCGGCAGTTCCCGCCAGATCAGCAACGGGCTGCACACGTTGGGGTGGGGTGGGGTGGACGGTTGTTGGGACTGGGTGGGTGGTGGGTGGTGGGGCGGGGAGGATGGGGGGCTCTTGTTGAGATCTAATGAGCGGGACAAGAAGGGTTAGTCAAGGGTGGAAGTGCAGCAGATAAAGAGTGGAGTCGGTCGTGGGACATGAAAGAAGGTGGCGGGTTACAGCAGGGCAGTTTGCTATGCAAGGTCAGGGCTGAACCCAGCAAAGTGCAGCGCTCGATGCAGGTCAGATGCGGGAGGCAGCACCAACGGGAACAGTAAAACCTAACGCCTTGTCTGACAGGACGGTGACCAGCTGAGCCGACCAACCACCCAGCAAGACAGCCTCTTGAAAGCAGCATTGACCTCAGCAGCACCAGCAGCAGCACGGCTGCCTCAGACGGCTGCCTCAGACGCAGGAGCCCTGCAGCCCTGCACCAGCAGGTCAACTGAAGCGTCCCACCCCACCCCGCACCCACCTACACCCACTCTGGTGGCGGTGGCCTTTTTTGCGCGGCAGCACGGCAGCAGCAGGACCAACGAGCCAAATTCACAAACTGCGGCATGGACCCAAGCGCCCCACTCCCCGCCACCCCCACCAAACACCCACCTTGTCCGAGATGACTGTGGCCAGCTTGAGTAGGGTGGGCAGCGCCGCCGCACCCGCAGCCACGGTCACCAGCAGCGGCGAATCCTGGGCCTGCCCCAGCAGCACGCAGCACTGACGCACAAAGTCGCGAGCTGCGAGACAGGTGGGGAGCGCGAGCGAATGGTGGTGCTATGTGGCAATTTGTGGGGGCTGCCAGTGGACAAAGTGGCACAACGGTATAGGTTGTGGAACGCGGGGAAAGGGGCGAGGGGCAGGCATGCATTCGGGCCGGTTGCCCCATGTAAGGCTCCATCAAAGCAGGGCAATACATGCTTGGCAGTACAACAATCCAGGGCAGTGCAAGAAGTTGAGAGAGGCAGTACAATGGCACCGCGGTATCCCACCTAGGTTGCCCCACAGGTCCTCAGCAAGCAGGTCGGCATAGGGGTTGCGCCTGCCCGCTGCCGCACGCCGTGAGAAACACAGCGCGCCCATCAGCCGCTGAATTGCCGGCATCTGCATGCCAAGGGCGGACTAACTCATCTGGACGGGCGAAATATGTCGCTTGGCGAAAGGGACAGTTGGCCCACAAAGAAAATTTAGGCAGGCAGCAGGCAGAGAGTGGGAAGGTGCAGCGCAAATCGGCAACTTGGCAGAGAGATTACCTAGCGGTGACAGCAACCAGTCGCACACAACGACCACCGTTACAACCAGCAGCTTAGTTTTTGCGCTGCGGCCCATTGGTGGGGAGCATCAACACAGCAGAGGACAAAGCAAATGATGCAACAGAACTGACCTGCGTCTTCTGGAACGGCGCGAAATGCTGCCGAGCATACGCCATCGCTGCTTGCTGGCCTGCGCGGGCGATCGAGGAAACACAGACACACATTCCACTTCATGTATTACAACATAACAAACAGCATAGACATACATCAACATCGCTCAAACCATGGCCAAGGTGAGGCGGAGCGTCTCTCTCCTCCACACATGCCCGTGTCCTTTTGCCGTGGTTATCTATTGATCCCAGCCCACCACCTCCCGACTCTCCCGCCCACATGCAACCTCCCGCCACCATGTGATACACTAAGGAATAAATACAGGCGTTCCACAAAAGAGGAATGCAGAGACTATACCACTCACTTCACAAATCCACACACAAGAGAGGCAGCCCACCCACCTTGCTCCTGGAGTACTGCAAGGAAGCCGAGGCGGTGTATGGAGAACTCAAATGGCCCGGGCCCGCCCCTGGGGTCCCACAGCTGCTCCTCATGGTCCCGCACCCACTGCAGCGCTGGTCCCAGGTTGTGCCTCTGGATCTGCATGTGTCAGCTTCCGGAAGCAGGATGAAGGGGAACCAAGCTACGGAATAGTTCAAGTGAATCTGTTTGGGTCAAACAAATCGCAACGCAGAGGATGTCAGTTATGCAGCTGGATTTGCACATTCACATGGTAAATCAAATGGCAACTTCTTTCATCCAAGAATCGAGAGTTGTGCAACAGCTTTTTCAAGTGCAAACAAAAAGGATGGGGTGGGAGGCGGGAGGTGAGGTCAGATAAATGTCAGACTAGCCGTCCACACCCACACCCCCCAACCACATACCCCCACTCCTCCCCCAGCCCACCTCCTGCAGCACCGTGTGCATTGCAGCATATGGGTGCCTTAGTGCCTCTCCATCCTCCACCCCAGCCTCCTCAACAAACACCTGCGCCGCAGATAGTGACGCAGGCACAGCCATAGCGAACAGGGGAATGGATGGCCATGCAAAGATTAACACCAGTGCAGCAGCAACAGCAAATGCAGGTCAAGATGATGTGGGATCATGTCGAGCGGTGCCCTAAGCAAACTGTTGGGAAAGCATCCCTAAAACCAGCACAAGGAAGGCCGCAATCTCCATGCCAGCACCTTTAAGCACAAGCAAACAGCAGCAACAACCCCGCACACACAGCTTCAACAACGGCAAAGGTGTGACTCTAGGTGCTGGCAAGGGAGCTTTCTCAGGGTCCCTATATACCTGTCCAATCTCAAAAAGGCCTTCATGGAAGAGGTGCTCCGCTATGATCTGCACAGCACGGCACAGCACAGCAGGACCACGACATAGCATTACATCATTGCAACAGCAACCGTGGCTTAAGGTCGCAGGGTTGTGCTACAACGTTGGCAAGACGCAGTGACGGTGATAACCAAGTGTCTGCCAAAAGCATTCCTTTTCTTTTCATCACTCATCACTCGTAAGTTAAAGGTTGTGCGTAGTGGGTATGCCTGCTGTTGCATGCTACTTGCCTGATTAAGTGCATTCTGGTCCAGCGGTCGGTCGGGCTTGTAAGCTTTGGAGATGTCCTGGCTAAAAGCTCGGTCCACAATCTGCATGCCGCAGTTTGAGATTGAAAACAACAACAAGCAACAACAGGCGCCGCACTGTTGTGAGGTGAAGGCAGCGGCAGCAGCCAACAGGGAAAGACGGTACTACCAAAAGGATATAAGCGAAGGAAAGGCAAAGGAGAGGAGGAGGCACATGCGGGCCGGAGAGAGCGAGCAACAGGGGGCCAGCAGACTGCCTACCGCCCCCCAGCAAGCTGTGCCGCCACGTGCCGTGCCACCGAGTGAACCCAGAGCATCACTGAAGTAACCCTTCAGCACACCGTATTTGCAGCTTTCCCAGCGACCCACCTTGCCCAGCTTGCTGACAGCGCCGTGCAGCTCCTTTGTGTCTGCTGTCATACTGCGTGCCACCTCGACACCCGCCAACTCAGCCTGCAGATTAGCCAGCACTGCAGCCGGCGAGCACGATGGATCCGTCAGTAGCCGCTGTCGCGCCTTTCCTATGGCCTGCAGGCAAGCAATAGGAGGGGGATTGTGCAGGGCACGCGTGGGTAGTTGGGCCTGCAGTGGGTAACCCTTGGATTGGGCAGGTTGTGGGGTGAGAATCCGCTGATGCCGACAGCACAGGAAGCCTGTCACGGCAGCCATACTACGCTTGTACCCACCCGGAGACAATTGCAACAGCAGTTGCTCCAGCTCAACACTAGATGTCTTTACTGCAAGGATAAGGTGTGTTTTTCTCATGCAGGTGAGATAGCTTCTTACCTGCAGCATCTTGTTTATGGCTTCTGCACTGGATGCCGCGCAGGCTTTCTGCTTTTTGGCCGCCTTGTCCGCCTCCTTCAACGCGACCTCAACGTCTGCCAGTGCGCCCGCCGCCGCCGCCTGCGCTGCAGCCATACTGGCTGCTGCCCGCTGTTGTGAGCTCCGTTGTCAGCCGTCCGAGCCGGTGCTGTTTTGTTGCTGAGTTCTGACTTGGGGCTGCGTGCCGTGCCCTTCCAGCTCCAGTTGTGCGCTGCCAGCCCGACCTGGTGCTGCCGCCTGCTGCCGCCGCCGCCGAAGCCTAGCTGCCTTGGGGAACGTGCGCCTCTCGTGTTGCTGTGGTGCTATCACGGCGACGTGATTTTCACGGGAAACAGCCCTGCGAGCCTGACGTTCTGCGCGGAGCGAGCCTGATCGGAACGGGTGTCGAGCAGAGGCGGGTCGGTCAGGTGGCTTGGGGATAGACAAGCTAAAACAAGTTGGATCATCAGAGGGCACCCATGTTAACCCGCCCGGCCCCTCACAAGGAACCGGGAGGGCGGTACAGACCCACCTCGTTGAGGCTCAATTCTCTACAAGTTCCGCAACGCTCCGTGCGCCAACCCTACTTCCTTTGTGCATTGTGTGGCATGTTTTTTGCGCTTCAGGCCCGCACTCGGGTCGGCCATGAGCAAGGCTGCCTACCGCATGCGCCGCAGTTCGCACCTGAGGCGCCTCTACAGACCTTTGAAATTTCAGATTGACACAATAAGTAAATTTGCCCAGCCATGAGCGGTTCAGTGCAGCGGCAAGGGGACTTCAATTGGGAGGCAGGCACCCTGCCAGCACTAAGGCTGGCAGTAGCACTAGCTTGTGTGGACTCATACTCTTTGCTTTTGCACTGGGGTGTGTCTATTGAAGGATCCAGGTTACAGGAGGATACGACGCATGTCACTGGCCTAAGGGCAGGCGGACCCTGCCTGTGCGAGAGGTGGTGGCAGGCGTGGTGCAAACGGGGCAGGTGGGAGCAGACCTGGCCAGGCAACAGGTGCCTGCATTGCATGCATCATGCCCAGCAAAGACATCATCTGCTCTTGGTTTTTTTGGCCCATATAAGCTTGCACACCCACTGGCAAAAACGGCGGTGGGCCGCTGGATGCTGCTAATGTTGCATCATTACCGGAGACACCACGTGCCGCTGCGGTGGTGACTCGTTATTGCTGCAAAATCTGCTGCAGCGGTGCTGCTGGAGCAGCTGATGCTTGTTGCTCAAACAATCGCTGTGACTGAAGAGTGGGCACCAATGACGGTGCTGCGCCTGCGCTGTTTATAGCAGCAAGCCGGGCCGTGCATGCCGCACCACGCAACCCGCCTGCTCCATCCAGCAATGGCCGCATGCAGGTCAGCAGTTGCTCATCCTCCTTTGCAGCCGGGAATCGATTGTCCGCTGTGCGCACCCGCCACGTCTGTGGACCCCATGGCTGAAGACGTGTTGCTTCGGCATCTGACCCGCCGTCAGCTGGGGCCCCTTCATGCGTGCCCGATGCATCACCGCCGGTGCAGTGTGTGGCTCTTGCCGCAGGGCGCTGCTGCGAAAATATTGCAACAACATCGCACAAACACCAATCAGGGTGCTGCTAGGTCGTGCTGCTAGGCCTATGCACCGGGGGAGGGCAGCAATAGGATGCAACCTTCAATGCTTTGCCCTGCCATGCCCATATTTGCTGACAGAGTTGACCCCTGCTACCTGCCTTGCTGCCTTATCACCTATTCCTCATGCCCATCACGATGCAGACTGTGCTGCACTTCAGCTGATTGTGGGAAAGGCTCCACCTCTAAGCAGCTGAACATGATGGTACTGAGCGGGATTGCTTGCTGCTGTCGTGATTGGGCATAGCGCTGGGCCGCCACTGGTGACATCGCCCTGGGCGATGCAGCAGGCAACGGCTAGAGATTGGTAATGGGATGCATAGGAAGCCGTTGCACCTGTGGCTGCGGCTCTCGCCGCTGGACAGGGGACGCTGCTGCTGAGCCTACATGCATGAGAAGAACCCTAGGGCAGGACTTGAGTTGAAGTGCCAAACCCCGGAGACGATTCAGGTTAGTGGTAGCGCTTGAGCATGGAGGGATGCCTTGTGAAGGGGAACTGCACCTGGTGCAGCAGCGCACCTGTCTTGAAGACATCCACTTGCACTGAAAGTTGTTTGAAAGCCAAGTTGGGGTTGGCTGTGTTGGGCCAGCTGTCCACACCATGGTAGCGGTCGCAATGCTGCCAGTTCAGCAGCTGTTCCAGCTGCAGCTGAAATGCACGTTCGCTAGCCCCAATGATGTGAAAAGCGTAGCCAGGGGCGCGTGTCAGGCTGTTGCTGCTGGTGGCAGCAGGCTGCATCATGCTTCCAATGCCGTTCACAACATACACTTTACGCACAGTGCCGTCGTTGGCACGCTTGCCAGGCAGCAATATTACGGTGTGGTCCGCTGCCCAGCTGTTCCAACCCCTGCTGCACTGCCACTGCAATGCTGCTCGTTGGGAGGATGTGGAGCACCGTTGACGGCACACTGCCAGGCGGAATGACCGCTCCCTGAAAGGTGCCTATATGCCGCACCTCAGGGTACTGTTTTGCTGCTTCCATAGGATCCGTCAGATCACCAGAGGCGCTTTCCCACCGCTCAAACGCCCGCTGAAACAACAGTGGCAAAGCTGAACGATTGAGCGTGCTGCCTGCGGCACAGTGGCTGCCGTTCTCGTGTGCAAGCAACGAACATTCCAAGTGAATCTGAGATACAGGAAGTCGAACAACCCGCGCCACCACCGGCGGCCTCGCGTGGCGGGGCAGCGGGAGAGAACTAAATACGACGTCCATGGCCTTGGAAAGAGTTAGATTGGTGCCCTGGTGCGATTGGTACGGCGTACGGAGGGTTGCGAAACTTGTAGAGAATTGCGCCACAACGAGGTGGGGCTGTACCGCCTTCCAAGGGCAGCTGCCCTACGTGGCACCCACGCATCTCCCACCACCGCCAGGCTTGCAGCTGAATCAGCTCTTCGGCACTGCTTGCAGATCAGCTATGCCCTGGCTGACAGCGCAAGCTGCCGGTCGCGCCGGCCAGCCTCGGGGCAGCAGCCCGGCAGCAGCCTTGTCGCAGCGCTTGACAGGATCACGAAAAATTCAGAGGTTGGGTTTGATCGTGCACGCGGCATTGGGCACCACTGCCTCCTTCCCCCGCCGCTGCCGCCCGGCATTTGGCACCCAGCCGCCCGCCGAGTCACGCCGCTTGAGTAACAAGCCATGCTCATTGTTGGACCAAGCGATAGAAAAGAACTTGTTTGAGGTGAAGCACCAGACCACACTGTTTCCTGCATACAGATGTCCACCGCTGCGCAGTACACTGTGCCGCTACTTCATTTGTGTCCCTGTGTGGCTCCCTGCCGCAGTTGTTCTGTGCCCATGTTATCATAGTAGTTCTCCACAGCAGAATGCTTGCGTTTGAAAACCTATAACTGTTGCAATGAGGGTGTCCAGGCCCGAACAATTGCAACCAACTCGCTTTGTCCCCGTCCCTTCGTAATTCAGGCCACGGGCGTGCCCTTACTTGATGACCTGATGCGCATGAAAAGCGTGGATGCCGCCATCTCTCACAGCATTCACCTGGCCGCAGTTGCAGTTGTGGCTGCGGTGGTCGGTTCCTTGGTGCTCCGTGCAGTGGAAAAAGTGGCGGGCAAACGCATCGCCCTCTCGGGGAACACCTTCAACATACCGCTTGCCATCCTGGCCTCTGCTTTCAGGCCCGTCAAGGTGGGTGCTGACTGGTTCTTGTAACACATATCAATCCCGGGACCACTCCTTAGAGCAATATGGGCGCTTGCCTCTGCTTTTGCTGGAAGGCCAGGCAGGCTTGCTGCTTGGGCAGGGTGTGTGCTAGTTACCGCTCTGCCGGCAATGTGACACCTGCCACAGTTTTCAGATGTCCTACTTTGCTTTGCCGGGCTTCCACAGATTTTCCTCCCTTCCTATGCCATCACCTACATCACCACCCTGGGCAGCGCATTAGCCCAGGTGGCGGCGATGAAGAAAGAGAAAGACTTTGCAGCGCTCTGTGGTGAGCAGCAGGCGCCCGCCACTCTTGAGCTGCAACAGCAAGCAGCTGCACCCATTTTTTTGATTTGACAATAGGCTGCTGCCTTTAACTTGGAGCCTTCTATGATATCAAGCAGCCGCCGCCACGGGATAACACTCATCATGTATGCATTCAGCTGGGACCATTCCTCTTAGGCATCTGGCTGTGCATCCATAATTTTCCAATACATATGTATGCATCCAAGTTGCCTGCGAGCCCACCTTGTTCTCCCTTATGTTGCGCATTCTGCAAACTAGCAGTTGTGGCCGGTTGCGCTATGCTATGTTATGCTATGCTGTCTATGCTTGGCCACTTGTACAGCCCCACCCCACCCCACCTCACCCCACCCCACCCCACCTGACCTGCAGGCGGCAGGAGCAGCGAGGTGCTTGCGGCACTGCAGGGGTTCACCCAGCTGATGCAGGTGTGCCAGCCCAATGTGCCTGCTGAGCCCCACAACCTCGTTGCAGGCCCCTGCGCTTGTTTACTGTTGCATCTGTTGGCCATGTGACCGACTAGTGTCAAAGCAACCCTTGACATGACATTGCCCGTGTCTTTCAGTCCCTTGCAAGCTGCCCTGCTTTGTGCTTGTTTTGCGATTCACACCAGCAAGCTGAATGAGATGTGCGAAAATTGGAAACAACTGCGCTCCCTCGCTCTCCGGTGCCAGACTCCTCGACAGTTTTGGTCGACACCCGCCCACAGAATTCACTCCCGACTTGTGAGCTGCGTCCCTTTGTTTCTCTGGTTGCAGGATACATCAGAGCTCCTTTTGATCATCGTTGTGGCCTGGGCTGCCATCAACTTCAAAAACAGAGCGCTCAACTGGCTGGCCTCCAGCATTCTGAGCGACTCGTGAGTGGCATGCCGCCTACGCTGGGCCCTGTTTGCTCTGTGCAGCACAGCGTAGTGCAGCACAGCGTGCGAAGCATGCAGCCGCAGCGCAGTATCAACCACATCCAGCTCAGAAAGTTATGTCATCTGGGCTTGCCCTGCTGCATGTGTGGCCTGGCTCTCCTTTTCCCTTGCTGCCTGGCCCGTGCTGCCGCTGGGAAGCCGCCAAGCCATCAGCATTCCCAACAAAGGTTCCTGCATCCCTCTGTTGTCAACCCCGTGCAGGCAGTCCACGAACGACGCTGCGGTGACCCTGCTACGCCCACTGGGCGGCATCCTCACCTTTGTCATCCTGCTGGCGGCGGCGGCATTCACGCTGGGAGCTTACGGTAGGGCACGGCACTTATTGCATATGGTTGTGCATGCGTGTGAGGGGGGGGAGTGTGCGT
>JAAMXP010000037.1:13685-26195 GCA_019693395.1 Ettlia oleoabundans
GGGACTGCCCGCAAGGGTGTTCCTCCAGGTGGTTGCTTCCGGAGTCATTGCAGGAACATGCGGGGTTGTCGCAAGGCTCAGGCACATTATGGCCAGTTGCATTTGCCTGTTGTTTCCGACGTGATTGCTGGAACATCTACCGCTGCGGTGTGCAGCGGGCAGTACCGATTGGCGGGACGTGCTGCGCGGCTTCTGGGGCCCTTTCAGCACCACCCTTGACGCTGTTGCAGGTGAGCCACTTGGGTGCTGTAGTTAGGGGCCAGCGCACATGCTATTTCTGTACCGTTTAGCACGCGTGTTCCGTGTAAAGTGGCCACCACGTCTGCTCCAACAGGTACCAATGTGCGAGGTCAGGACTACTCTTAGCCTTTCGTCATTGTCACCTTTGTGAGCAGCCCAGCGTACTCCTGTCTACTAGCCCCATCTACTTTGACTGCAGGCGTGCCGATGACTGAAGTGATTGACCGGTTGAACGAGGCAGTGGGGACCCACCTGATTGGGGAGGTGAGTGGGCACCACACCAGTTACCTTCAAGACAGCCTGCTTGCTGGCCATGCCCAGCGCGGCGCTGGTTACCTGGAGCACCTTGTGGAGGCACTGCTGCTTTGTGCATTTTTATGCGCGTATGGGAACACGGCTGGCCCCAGGCGGTGGTGGGTCCTCCGCTTGCTCTCAAGTAAGTCCATGAGCAAATATTGTCGCCAGTGTCAACTATTTGTTAAACCAAGGGGCGCCATCCCACTAGCTGCCACCCATCTCTCCACCTTAGGCATATGCCCCGCCCTATGCACCTGCCCCCTGCACCCACCATGTTCCCTTGCCATGCTGGGGTGGCCCACATGCCGAGCAGAACCGCGTGTGCCCCTCCTGTGGTGGCCAGTTGTCCATCAAGTTCACCAGCAGGGTAGCCCAGGCACCCTTTGTGGGCTGCTCGCAATACCCTTGTGAGTAGCGGCCACATGTACCGTCCCCCATGCCCCCTTAATAAACCCATGCTGGCGCTGTTGCGTAGTTTCCTACACCCACTCTGTCAGTGTGTAAACCTCAGCATTTGCTGGGCACTAGCTTGGCATTAACTGCTTTGGATGGCTGGCTAGAATGCACAGCCTCACGCTCTGGTCTGCTGCCGTTAACTGCACACGCCACCACCCACCCACCCGCTACCCGAGTGCCGCCATCCTTCTTGCCTTTCCATGCAGCCTGCAAGTTTGCCCGATCGATCACGGCTAACTGGGAGGTGGAGGCTGGTGCAACAGATGGGGAGCAGGGCAACAATGCGCAAGCAGATAGGCAGGAGGCAACAGAAGGCGTATCCGGTAAGCATTGCTGCTTGAAAGCACCCCCAAGAGGCCGACTTGCTGGGACGCCCGCCCTTGTGTGCGCTACTGCCTGGCAGGCCACCAATCCAGCAATGCTCCTGCCAACAGCGGTGCAGGGCACCCAGTGGTGTTCATGCACACCCATAAGAAAAACTGCTCAGCACCGTCCCTTACTTACTTCCCTTTCGTTTCTCTACACTGGTGGACCCCACATACCCACCCTGAGCCCCCACGCCCAACCCCGCCTTGCACCCAGGCTACGCTCGCCTGCTAGGCGCTGACCCTGGCACTGGCATGCCTGTGTACATTCGGTCGGGGCTGTATGGACCCTATGTGCAGCGTGGCTCCAAGGAGGATGAACCAGGATTCAGGCGCCAGGCATTGTCAAAGGTACGTGCTGGGCTGGGCTGGCTGGGGCTATGCTGGGCAACTCAAAAGCACACAGGGTTGGTTAGAGTATGATAGAAAGGGCAACGCCCAAGCTTAAGCTGTTTGTGGCTTATTGTGTGTTCCCCAAGCGTAGCTACAGTGGGCTGCCGCACCAGCCTGACCAGTTCCCAGCTAGCGGATGCCACCTTGTGCCTTGAGGCTCCCGAGGTTTTCTGGCGCCATGTCTGAGGTTGGGTTTCATCTGTTGGCCTCCCTGGCTATCTGCCTGCAGACTCTCTCGAGCCGTGGAGTGAGTCTGCAGGAAGCGCTGTCTATGCTAGCGTTGCCGAAAGATTTGGGCCCCAACCCTGCCACAGGTGGGTGGCACGCTGGCAACCCGGCACACGCAGAGCAGCAAGATGCCTAGCAGCTGATGCCTGCCAGCACATCACTGCTGCAGCAAATAGCGTTTTGGCACTTGACGTACCCATGTCCTGGCATACAGCTGCAGTCTTGACCACAGCATTTGCTGGTTGCCCCCTGCCACCCCTGCCGCCCTGCCATGTTTCAGGCGAGAGCGTGCTGGTGGCCATGGGCAAATTTGGGCCCTTCATCCGCTGCGGAGCAATGTCCCGCGCTATCCCCCAGGTCTGTGTGGCTGCCCTTGACGGGCATGCTTCCGGCATACATGGACAGGCAGACCGCTATGGGCCAGTTGCACTCTACACCACCCGGCTGCTCACCACCCTGCTTTCGTCTTTGTTCTGTTTTGCTTCCGTACTGATTACAGGGCTATGATGCCCTGAAGATGACGCTTGCTGATGCCCTCCAGCTGCTGGCCACCAAAACCGCCTATACCACGGGTAGGGCATCCCGCAACCGAATCATTGAGGCAGTGGATGCAGCTGATAGTGCAAGTGGCAGGAGCGACCCCGCCGCCACCTCAGCAGCAACCAAGGACTCGGTGGGTGGTGCTACGGGGTCCAAGCGCAAGACCGGAAGGGGTCGCAAGCTGGATGTGTCGGCTGAAGAAGAGGCAGCGGTAGCGCAGTCACGCAGGCTGGCCCCAGGAGAGGCGAGCAGCGAGGCACAAAGCGCCCTGCTTGCTCGACGCGAGGCACGGCTGGCGCTGGAGGCGGCGGCACAGGTGGAGGTGGATCAGCTGCAGGTGAGAGGGCCTTAGGTCATTCCATTCTGGATGGGAATGGCTTGGACTGCTGTTGCAGCCTACGAGGTTTTCTATGGCAGGGCCTAGCATGGAAGGCAGCAGCATCCAGCTATAGCGGGCGCTGCTGCTTGTACGCCTGGCAGCTGCCTGGACAGCTAGTGACATTTGTTACATTTGCGTCAGCAGGTAACCTGAGGCACTAGGCTGCAACAATGAGCAGCTGCCTCTGACACCCCCCCCCCCACCCCCCATTTTTGCGCGCAGGCTGCATTGGGTCATCCTGAAGACCCGTCAGGTAGTGCGCCGGAGGCAGGGACGCCAGCCAGCAAGGGCAAACCGACCTCTGCGTACACCCTGTTTTACCAAAGTGAGGGCACACGCTCATCAGTTTGTCTACATGGGTTATTTTGGGGGCAGCTGATGACAAAACAAATATATTTGTTGTGCGTGTATGTGCGCATGTGTGATAGGGGAAGGGTGGTGTGTGTGTGGTGTGTGTATGGGGGGGGAGGGGGGGCGGCGCGGTATGCAGAGTCTCAGCCCAGTGCCGGATGGGAGCTGGTGGCAGTTTTATAACATATCAATTATGGCACACCGCCTCGCTAGGAGTGTTGTCCGGCGCTCAACACCATATCCTGGTTGAACTGCGGCTAACTCGCTCTACAGATACCCCGCCTGATTGAGCTGCTCTGTGTGGTGTATAGGGACCGCACAAGAAGCCCAGCGCACGGGAAACAAGTGGTGGCAGGGCCAGAGCTTTGCAGCTGCAATAGCGGCGCGCTGGGCATCGCTTTCAGCTGAGGAGCGGCAAGTGTACGAAGAGGAGGCGGCAGAAGCACGGTGAATGAGCAGGGCTGGGAATTGAGTGCAACCAATAGGCTTTACGGTTGGTCGGAAACGGATGGTTGTTGATGCGTGCCAGTGCTTTGAAGCTGGCAAGGTGCTTGCGTGCGCACAAGGTCCACGCAAGTGCCACTACTCCGTCTAGGCGTGCTTCATTGCTTGCTCCCTCCTTGCCTCACTTGAATGTTTACCAACCACTTGTTTGTTACAACATACACAATGTTTTAAGCTGCGCTACTCAACATAGCGTCACTGTCGGTGTTTGCAGGCTAGAGGTGTTAGCGCAGAAGTTCAAACTGCTGCGGCCTGGCCAGCCGCTGTCTTCGCTGTCACCTAGTGAGCGCAGCGCGGTGGGGGCTGCGGTGGCGTTGCACCGGGCGGAAGCCACGATAGATCAGACGCACCGCAACCACGGTGAGTTGGCTGGGCTGCCTGCCTGCCTGGCTGGGTGGCTGGTCAAAAGACCCAAAGCCACGGCACTTGGCGGTAACGGCAGCCTGTGGGGCCACGGCTGGGCGACTTTCCATGTTATTGCTGCCTTGCCCACCCTGAATAAACTGCGTTGGATATACCTGTCATCAGCACATTATGCTCACTGCCTTGCATGCCATGTCTTCTGTGTCTTGCAGTGGCGCTGCCGCGGCCACGCACCGCATACAACCTCTTCACTGCGGCTTATGCTGAGCGGACAAGGCAGGAGTTGGGCCCCGGCAAGAGCGGTGGCGACGTGCTTATGCGCCTAGCAGGTGGGTGAAGTGAGGCAGGTTGGGGAGCGGCAAAGGCAGGCTCTTGTTATGACCATGCGTGATGGAAAGTAACCTACACAAGGGTTGTTGGCTCTTCAGCCAAACTTCTTTATGCTGGTATTGCCTCTCACCAATACTGCTTGCTGCCTACTTCCTAGTTTTTACCTGGCCACCACGCTTGACCGATGTGAAACGGCAGGCATGTCTGCTCTCATACCTGAATGTTCTCCCTGCGTTTGCATGCCAAGCGATGTGCTGTCCTGCTCCGCCCTGCAGAGAGGTGGCGTGCTGCCACTGTCCTGGAGAAGGGTGAATTCAAGCTGAAGGCGGAAGAGGATGCGTGAGTTGACAGCTGGATCGCCGAGTTATGCCCTGAAGCCATGGGGCTCTGATGCAGCGGCGGGGGCGGGGTGGGGCGGGGGGGCCTGCGCGATTGCTGGGCATCCGGCATCTGCATCACCCGTCGGTGCCTGGCGTGCATGAGCGGCCGTCAGGTTACAGTTGCTGCTGGCATGACCTGATTAGTACACTTGCATTTAGCAGCATCGCGTGCATGCAAATTGCAGAAGTTATCTTGGCACCGTGCATGTGCCTGTGTGTGCATGTGCAGGAAGGCTTACAAGGAAGCCAGGGCCCTGCTGGGCCAGAAGCAGCGGGCGGCCACTGCGGCGGCGCTGGCGGCGGGGATGGACACTGTGGCAGCAGCGCGAGCGGGTCTCCTGGCAGGGCAAAGGGTTATTGATGAGCACTTGCAGCAACGCAAGCAGCGGTTGCTGCGTGAGAAGGCTGAAAGGAGCGGCGGGGAGGGCACATAATGTTTCCTGCTTGGGCCTGCAAACGCCAGTGATGACCATGAGTCAAGTTAACTGCTGACAATGACACTCCTTCACATTCTAGTCAGGCACCAGCTGTGCCTAACCCTGCACTGCTGGTTCTAGACGTGCCAGAACTGCATACCAGCACTGCTGGTGACTTTGATTCGAGTAACAAGGTGGTAACACCACTCAACATGTTAGAACCAGGCGTTGGGCTTCATAATATCAGGTTTCCGCAAAGCTGTAGAACCATCAGATGCAGAATCAATAGGCTGGGCAACATGCTTTGTTGGTGCACCTGCCTCAAAAATAAACGGTCACCTAGCTGGGCGCCACTGTAGCACTTGTGTTGATGCAGCTGCACTTGCAGTTGGAGCGCTTGAAACATTGCAAGACACTTTGATTCGAGTGTTGATGGTCCCATGCTCAGGTGGGAAGGAAAACGCCTGCGCAACCTGTCGAGACCCAAAAAACACTGCAACCCCCTGTCGTGGCGGATCACCCGCCATTGCCAGGTTGGCAGCCCGATCGCTCGCTTCTTACCATGCTGCCTTCGCTGGCTCGTTGCTGTCTTTTGGCCGCCCCCTTGCCCTCATGGGCTCATGATCGACGCCCAGCCGCCGCCTCGCTTACTACCCAAGGAATAATGCCGGTCACGCGGGATGAACGCAGCGGACGGCTCCTGGATGCCCCAGGACAGGGCAAGAGGGACAAGGTGGGCTCGTTGCCGGAAATGTCGTCGGGCAAGCGTTGCAGTCGGGTCCGGGGCGGTTCGAATTGCGTGTTCGGAGAGCTGTCCCGCTGTTTGATGAGGCCTTCCCAGCCCGTTCCAGGCTCAGACGCTGCTAAAGGATCAACTGGAACTGGTCAGGCTGAAGCAGTCTGATGGCAGCACCCGCTACACAATCAAGCCACTGGAGTCGGAGTTTTCATTCGACAAGGGCTTCTTTATGTTCATCCGGGCGATTCAGCTGATTACCCAGCACAATAAAGACATCATCCTGGTGCGCCGCCGGCGTCCTACTCACCGTTGCCGCCAATTTGACTGTTGCTGCTGCTGAACCCCCAGCATCGCGGCTTCTTTTTCAATGGACGGGCGGTGGCCAGCACATGCGCAAGGCTGCAGGCACCTCGTCCACGAGAGGCTCACTTTCCATAAAGGAAGTTCGTTGCGGCTGCCGCCCTGCGCCCGGCCGTTGTGCAGGTGGGATTGGCGGGTCCATCAGGCTCTGGCAAGACAGCCTTCTCAGAGAAAATCAAGACATTGATACCCGGCTGCGCCCTGCTGTCCATGGATAACTACAATGACGGCACAAAGGTCATCGACGGAAACTTTGACGGTGCGCCCAGCTTTGTGGGGTTGGCTGCTTAAGGTGGTGCTTGCCTGCAAGTGGCAGCAGCGGCGGGGTGGATTATGTAGCGACTATGTAGCCGTGAAACCCGTCAGCCAGTTGAAAGAAGGACTGCTGGAAAACTCGAAATCACAGGCACAGTGTATTTTCAAGGGTGACCGGCTACTGCTGCAGTTGTTCGATCCTCAACTTGCCTCGCCACTATGTTGCCTGTTCCCCCTCTACCCAGATATGCATGCTGCCCGTCCTTGCTGTTCTGCCTGCTTGCCTACAGATCCGCGCATCACCGATTACGACACGTTGCTGGCAAACATTAAGGACCTGAAGGAGGGGCGGCCCACACAGGTGCACTCCAGTAACAGTTGGCAATGGCCAATTGGAGAACACTTTGAAGCATCACGAAACCTAAGGGTCCTGCAGTTTTGTTGAATGATGCTTGTGCCCGTTTCAAATGCTGCATCGCCTGCAAGACATACAGCCTCGTCTACCAACACCAGCGACCTACCCGCCTCTTTCATACCCCGTCCTATCCCTTGCCCACCCACTATGCTTTGTGCAATTGAACCCCAGCAGGTGCCCATCTATGACTTCAAGGAGAGCCGGCGCGTGGGCTACCGCGAGATGCCTGTTCCTGACAGCCGTGTGGTCATCTTGGAGGGAATCTATGCACTCAACACCCGCCTGCGACCAATGGTGCGTGTTGCACCGCTTGGGGCGCACCTGTATTGTTAAAAGCTGCTGGATTGGCTGCCACTGCGATGGGGAGCATAGGTCAGCTGCACCTTGCCTGTCAGGAAAGCTTTGCCTGCCTCTGCTGATGATGCCACAATGTACCTGTATGCTGAACCTTCCTGCCTGCCCTTGCCGCGCGCCTGTTGCACCATCACTACTATTTCCAGCTGGATCTGCGTGTCAGCATCACTGGGGGTGTGCACTTTGACTTGGTCAAGCGGGTGCTGCGCGATATCAATCGCTCAGGCCAGGCGCCAGAGGAGATCATACAGCAGGTGCGGCGGCTGCCCAACCTGGACGCCACAGCGGCAGCCTGACCTTCCCACAGCAAAGGGGTTTGAGCGTTGCTGGTTGTTTCGCGTGCAATCCATCTGGGTGACTTCTCTGCGGCACGTTCGTGTGTGTTCTTGTGCCGACAACACTTTCCACATTGCCGCCTTCGCTATTTCCTCCTCCTTCTTGTACTACTTCCGTTGCTTTCGTTCCCACTCGCCACTTGCTGTTATTGCCCATCTGCCTGCCAGCTGTTGCCTTTGTCTTCCCATTCCAGCCTGCCAGTCACCTGCCTGGTGGCTCATAGCCCACCCACCTTCAACCGCCCATTGCCCGCTGCAGATCAGCGACACTGTGTACCCCATGTACAAGGCCTTCATCGAGCCCGACCTCAAGGCTGCCCACCTGCGCATCTACAACACATTCAACCCCTTCTCAGGCTTCATGTCCCCCACATACATCCTCAAGTCAGCCAAGCAGATCAGCAAGGAGGACGTGGGCAGGGTGCTCAAGGTGGGAAGGGAAGGGGGCGGAAGGGCTTGCAGGCGTGTGGGGAGTTGCGTGGCAGAGTTTGCCGGGCAGCAGCAGCGTGCCACATGCCCTGCAGGCGTATGCTTCACACTGTGCATTTCCCTGCCAGGCCACAACATTGGGACAGTGTTAACCACTACCTGCCCTGACTGCCAATCCTCTGTACTGCCCTGCAGCCCGACTACACTGTGAAGCCACAGGAGAGTGAGACCTACGACATCTATCTGGTGGGTAGCTGAGTCGACAGATGGGTTCACGGGCAAACTGAATGATCAGCTGCGGATTAGATGGCTGGCCTTTCACGGACAGACCAGCATGGACAAGAGGCCCTGTGCTGGGTAATGATGGCTGCACCTGCCTATCAGCCTGGACGCAGCAGGCATCCAATGTTCCTGCCCCCTCTCCCTGGCCGAGCTGGCAGGCAGGGGCCCCCACACAACATCATTTACCAGGCTGCCCTGCCGTGCTCCCCTGCCTCCTGCCGTGCAGGTGCCCCCAGGGGAGGACCCCGATACCTGCCAGTCCTGGCTGCGCATGCGGTACCGCGATGGGCGCTACAACCTCATGTTTGAGGAGTGGGTGGTGGAGGTGAGGGCCAGCACACAGGCATGCAGCAGGCAGCCGGAAGCAGCGGCAACTAGTTGATGCAGCCTGCGTCCTTGATACGGATTGTCGTGCACCCCGCACCTCATCTGTCTGCGCTCTTACCCTCCCAGCTGCCCTGCCCAATTTGGTCTGCCCGTGTGCGGCCTCTCCTGCTGGGTACCGCAGTTGGTTGGGGCACTTTGCGGCCCCGCCCCCACCCCATGCATGTGTTGTGCATTAGAGCCCAACCGTCCTCCCCCAGGTCGCTGAACTATTTCCGTCCAATGCGCCCTCTGCTGGTGTGCCTGTGTGCCTGCCCCACCCACCCCCCGCAGGGCCACTTCATCATCTCGCCCCGTGTGACCTTTGAGGTGCCTGTGCGCATCCTGGGGGGGCTCATGGCGCTGGGCTACGAGATTGGATCCATCATGCGCCGCACATCAGAGGTCTTCGTAGACTCAGAGTGAGCCGGTTTGTGACAGTCATCGTGTGTATGATGTGCTAAGGTGGGGATGTTGTGAGGAAGCACGTTGAACAGGTTAAGGACAGCTGGCGGCATAGGGCTGTGAGGGTGCGACTGCTGCTTGTTGCAATCCATTGCCAGCAAATGAGCCAAGCACAACCCCAAGCTGTTCCTGCACAGTTGAAGCTGCCACTGCTTCAAACTGCCACTGCTTGCCTCCTTCACATTTTGGCGTGGCCCGCTGTCAACTATTCATGCCACAGCTACTGCCTGTTGCCATATCCCCTCGCTGCTGCACCCCTCCACTTACCCGCTGTATGTCCCACTGTCCCTCTGCCCGTGTGCAGCGTGCTGGTGAAGTTTGACCACATTGAGGGCATGGAGCGGCCGTATGTTCAGGTGCAGGGCAAGGACCGTGCAACCGTGGAGAAGGTTGGGCGGCTGCTGGGGCTGGAGGGGTCGTACATCCCGCACTCATACATCGAGCTGGTGCAGATTGGGGACCTCACAGAGGTGGGTGGGTGGGTGGGCGAGAGCGGGTAGTTGTTCTGGGTGGCTATGAAAGTTGCGTGGGAACAGCTGAGTGATGTGTGGGGTGTGGGGATGTAGTTTGAGGAAGGTTAGGAATGACGGTTTGTGCTGGCTGAGCTGCTCCTGGCTGAGCTGGCCACAGGGGCAGCCTTTGCCCACGGGGCATGGGCTCCTGCGACTCTTACTCCGCCTCCTTGTTGGGGATCGTTCCCATTGATGACCGCCTCATGAACCGCTGCCTGCCCTCCTCTATGTTACCCTGTGCCTGCCCCACCTGCCCGCCTCTTTCATGACCTCCCGCCACCCACCATGTGCTCTGCCTTATGCAGTCCTTCCAGACCGTCACCGAGGATTTGAAGCGGCGCTTTGCCGTGAACGGCGAGCCGCTGATAGACGAGAGCGTGGTGGGCAGCCTAAGCCGCGGCACCAGCCCGCACTGGGCTAACGGCGCCTACAAGCGCCAGACAGGATTCCAGCTGCCACCAGGAGCGCTGGCACTATCGTCTTCGGGTGAGTGTCATGGAAGCGTACAGCATGCTTGCTGCTGCTGCCTACCCTTTTGCACCGCCGCACTGGCCGGCTTGCATTGCAACTTGCACTGACCGCAAGCTGCTGCCGCTACGCAAGCTGTGCTTGGCCCGTGCCGCAAGTCATCAAATGCTTTGTTTGACAGACTGTGGGGCGCCATGTTCACTAGCCCTTCACGCCTAGCGACAGCCTGCCCACTGCTCTGCCGCTCCCCTGTGTGTGTCTGCTTCCTGCAGCTCCCAGCTCCTCCATGCACCTGCCGTCACCCAGGCGGCCGCCCTCCACCACCAGCTCTCGTGGCGGCGGCCTGCTCAGCCAGCAGATGGCAGATGCGCCCAGTGGTACACCGCCCCTGCCGCCCTGCGGCACCAGCAGCCAGTCGCAGCAGCCCAGTGCGCCCATGTACATTAATGGCCATGCACCGCCCCCAATGATGCGCACAGCCTCCTTCGGGTATGAGGGGGCAGCAGGGGGCAACCGCAGCGGTGTAAACACGCCTGAGGATGCGCCGGGCACTCGCAACGGCAGCAAGCCCGCCAGCCCCAAGGCGCTTGAAGCGCAGGTAGCCAAGCTGTTGCAGGGGCAGCAGCAGCTGAGCAACCAGGTGGAGGAGCTGTCGCTGCAGATCAGCCTGGCGCAGAGCGGGCTGGGGGCAGTGCCGCAGGCCCTGCAGCAGCAGCAGCAGCAGGAACAATGGGAACAACAGCAGGAACAGCAACGACAGCCGCCTGTGAGCCTGTGGCAGCAGCTGTGGGGCCCAAGCGGTAGCAGCAGCAGCGTGCCGCCCGTGGCCTGGGCAGCTGCGGGTGTAGTGGTAGGTGCCGCAACCACATTCCTGGTGCTGCAAAGCAGGCGCTGATGCTATGCTCCTGAAGCTGCGGCGTCTTGTTATCCGTCCTTTAATACCACCACAGCCACAGCATCTAGCAAGGTTCCCCCCCTCCTTTTCTGCGTTCTTCCCCCCTCCTTTTCTGCGTTAAAATCATCATCAACCTCCAATCCCTTGCGCCGCGGATGCACCAGGAGCCATTGTGTTGGGGGCGGCTGGGGCCCCGATGCACCCTACACTGTGGCTCGTGGTTGGCCCAGTCATGCTCATGGCGCCCGGTGCGTGCTGTGTCTTTAAAACTGCATCACTTGACGTAACACCTTCTCCCATCTTGTTGCTGTTCTCAGCAGCGGCTACCCGCTGCCGCCGGCTTTGAGCCGCCGCTGTACAATGCCTCTCGCACAATGTCTTGACCAAACGTTCCCTCAACCCTTTCTCAACTTACTCTTTCTACGCCAAGCCGTTTCTGCCTTCTTCAATGCCTCCTTGTGCCTGCTCTTGCGACACCAAGGTATTCTCAGTTTTCAATTACTGTCCTCATGACACCAGGTCTGAAAACGACTTGATATGAGCAATAGGCTAGCAGAAGCAACAGCAGGTGGAAGCTTGGAAGAGCAGAGCAGCATCAAGGGAAGAGTGTGCAGCGCACAGCAAAGTTTAAGCCAGGGTGGAATGCGCTCAGCAGCTAAACAGTTTAAGGGTGGGAAAATAAGAATAGCAGTGTTCAGGGATGGGGCCAAGGGCGAGCCATCCCTGTGGGACAGTGACGTCATGCCTTTGCTGTGGCGGCAGCAGCAGCAGTAGGCTGCGTGACCCAGTCACCCTCCAGCCGCTGCATCACAGGCTGTGGCTGCGGCGTGGCGTGCCCCTCCCTGAGCTTCCCCCACTCCGTATCTGCCCAAGTCAGCGCCTCAAACTGCTCCGGCGTGAAGCCCAGCTGCTGGTAAATGCGCGCCGACAGGGAGGGTGTGACTGGGGACAGCATCACCGCCACCACACGTACCGCCTCCAGTACCGCCGCGAGCACCGCTGCCGCCTCCGCCTTCTGCTCCTCATCGCCTTTTTTGAAGGCTGTCCAGGGTGCGGTCTCCTCCAGATATTGGTTGCCCCTCCCGCTGATGCTGAGAGCTGCCTCGCAAGCCTGGTCAAAGCGCAGGCGGTGGAAGCCATCAGCCACAGCTGGCACCCGCTCCGCCGCCAGAGCGCGCAGCGGGTGGTCTGCCGGGATGGTCGCCGTATCCAGCGGGAGTGTGCCGCCGCAGTTCTTCTTCAACAAGTTAAGCGTACGATTCAACAGGTTGCCCACATCGTTTGCCAGGTTGGCATTCACAATGTTGCGGAACCGCTCCTCACTGAAATCGCCATCCTGCAGGAGAAGGAGTTGATTGCAAGTAAGGCTGCATGCCAGCAATGGAGGCGCTCAAGA
>JAAMXP010000037.1:26275-107093 GCA_019693395.1 Ettlia oleoabundans
ATCAACCGCACTTTTGTTGGACCAAAGAATCAGGCATGGAAATTGATCAGTCGTTGCCTTGCTCCTCAAGTTCCGAACCCTAACAATGGATGCCCTGTGCGCGGTCCTGACCCCCATGCAGAATCCCAACGGATGACCCTCCCATAGGGAGATCAACACATGCTCCCAAAATAGCACTTGCGTGTGCGCACCTGGCCAAACACAATCTCTCGCAAGAAGTAGTAGCGCACAGCATCCGCCCCGTATGCCGCCACAAGCGAGCGCGGCTCCAGCACATTGCCCAGGCTCTTGCCCATCTTCAGCCCGTCCTTTGTGAGGAAGCCGTGTCCGTAGACGCGTTCAGGCGGCGGCAGCCCCGCTGACATCAGCATGGCGGGCCAGTAGACGGCGTGGAAGCGCAGGATGTCCTTGCCAATGATGTGCAGGCTGGCGGGCCACCCAGCAGCAGCTAATGACTCAGGAGAGGCATCAGCATCTCCTCCCTCTGGCAGCAGGCCTGCGGGACAGCGGTGCAGCTACACGCAGTGAGGGGCAGTGGCTGTCGGGTTGGCCCCGTTGACAACAGCCTTGTGTGGGAGGTGGGCACCTGCAGCACATGTCACGGGCCTGAACCTGCACCTGCTGCCACATCCATGCACGCTGCACATGCAGCCTGCTGTGCCCTGCCAGGATGCCATCCATATCAACCCCACACATGCTGCTGCCACGCCCCCACAAACACCACACCTACGCACCCGAGAGGTATCCATTAAGTGCGTCGAACCATACATACACGGTTTGCTTGGGGTCTCGTGGGATTGGGATGCCCCACTCCACTGCTGCACGTGAGATGGAGAAGTCGCGGACCCCGCTCTTCACCCACCCCAGCACCTCGTTCCGCCGCGACTCGGGCTGCACAAAGTCTGAACGCCAGCACAACAGAGCAAGGCTGTTGGGGGCAGGTGGTTTGTGTTTGCTGTTGTGCAGAGACTGCATGTGCGGCAAAGCAGGCAGCAAAGCAGGGCAGCTCTTTGCTCCACACAAGGCCAGGGCTGCAAAGAGCACAGGGCTGTGTTGTTGCCTGGCTACAGGGTCCGGCTCAATCCCCAGCAGCACAAATGCAAGTTCAAAGACGCCAACCCGGGTGGATAGATTGGGAGCAGCAGCACATACCCGGGCTGCTGCAGAGCTCCTCCAGCTGCGCCTGGTACTTGGAGAGGGCAAAGAAATAGTTCTCCTCCTTGCGATTCACACAGGGCTTGCGGTGGATGGGGCACTTCTTTTCTACACATTTGAAAAGCGGTGGAAGGGCAGCAAGGTCTGAGATGCATACGAGAAGGCGGGCGGGCAGGCAGGCAGGCAGCTGGCTTGCATTCCTCACTACCCGCTGCCCACACTGCCTTCTGTTTGCAACCAAGAAGCGCAATGATCGTCTTCTCCAGCACTTCCGCATGTTTCAGCCTGCCACCAGCAAAGCGCTCCTTGGTGGCACCAGTAGCTTTCCAAGCCAGCCATCCACCACCCAGGCACCACCTCACCTACTGAGTCACTGCCCTGCACCCCTCAACCCATGCTGCTTCCCAACGCCATCTGCCATTGCCACCCAACGGCCCAGCCCTCCAGCCACCCACCGCCATCCATGTCGGCCTCATCCTTGTACTCCTCGCAGTCCACGCAGTACCAGCCCTCATAGTTGGCCTTGTAGATGTCGCCACGCTGCCACACGCGCTCCAGCACAGCGCCAACAAGCGCCTCATGCCGCGCGTCGGTGGTGCGAATGAAGCTGTCATATCCAATATCCAGCTGCATAGATGATGATGCCGGGCATAGGAATGACACCGATTAAACAACAGCCCAGCCTAGCCCTCCTTCCTTTGAGACGGTAGACAGCTGTGCTCAATTTGAGCCCCATCAAGTCGACTCGCCGGCTCACCTCCCCCCAGAGCTGCTTGTAGCTGGCCACGATGTCGTCGCAATGCTCCTTGGGTGCCATGTCGCGGGCAGCCGCCGCCAGCGCAATCTTCTCGCCATGCTCATCTGTGCCAGTAATGAAAGTGACCCGGCGGCCTTGCAGGCGCTGGAATCGTGCCAATGCGTCGGCAGCAATGGTGGGGTACGCACTGCCCATGTGTGGAGCTACAGGGGAAGTGCGTGCAAAAGGTGGCGTGAGGGGGAGTTAAGCGTAGGGCGTGGTAAGCGTGAAGCCAAACAAACTCAATTTAACTGGTTCCAGTACCAGCATCCACCGTCACAAACCTACACAGCACAACCCAGACTCTAAGAGACTGTCAAAAAGCACTCTTGCATTCCCACCCGGCTGCCGCCCGCCGCGCACCAGCGTTAACATAGTAAAGCGGCGTTGTGACGGTGAAGTGCTGGCTCGCGCCTTTTCCATTGGCTTGATCGCTGCCTGCGGAGGCTCGGGGAGTGCAATGCGCTAGCTTGGCGCGGCCTGAAGCGCAGGGCGTCTGCCGAGCTGCCGGTAGGACCAGCCGCATGCGGCCTGCCGTGGCTCTCAAGGACCACATGGTGCTAGGTGCATGAACCGCCGTTGCCATCCGGTCCAAAGGCAGCAGCGGCCGTGTCAGAAGGCGAGCGCAAGTCGCCTAAAACTGTCAATCAATTGATAAAATGCGTACAATCTGATAAATCAAATGGCGATCGCCATGTTGGGTGGGCGAGGAGTATGGACAGCATCCTAGCTGGCGCGCCATACGGAGGCGGTTGTGAGCCTCGGGAAAAGGTGGGCGCTTATCGGCGCGTGATTCACACGTCTGAGTCACTTTCACATAATTTACTATAGCCGTTCTCACTCTTCCCTTGCACATTCTGTTGCCCGTCACATGCCCGCCTCTTAAACGATGAACCCTGGGGCCTCTAGGGATTGAAACAGCTGTTGACACATAAACATTGATTCCATTGGGCCCCACCGGGCCTGTTTGAGATGAGGCGTCCCAGCCATCTCGCCAAACCACTCCTTCCCGACCACCCGCCCCTCCTCAGTCGGAAGCCCAATGGCGAAAGAACCGTCTATGTGTCGCCAGGGTTACCGCCCGCCATGGAGCGGCCAGGGGGCCAGTGGTAAGCAGCCGCCCCGCGAGGCGCCGGCGCCCGTTTGTTAAATGGGAGACAAGTTGGGGAGAGGGGCACCTCCTCTAACGGCATCTCTGGATGTCATATGCTACAACACATCAAATCAACTCAGTGGCCAAGAACTTCTGCAATGCACCGCAATAAGCCTGCCTCATGCCAACGTCTGTCATGGCGAGCGGCAACCGCCCGTTCAGCAAGTGTCCCTCCCTTTGTTGCAGGTCCTTGTCCGACTTCCAGCTAAACAAGCAGCTGTACAAGGGAAAGGCCTCCACACTATACAAGGCCACAGAAAAGGTGTCGGCGCAGGTGGTTGCACTGAAAACCTACAGCAAGCGGCGGCTCAGCGACCTGAACTGGTATCAGGTGGAGCGCGAGATACGGCTGCACGGGCAGCTGCGCCACCCAAACATTATCCAGCTGCATGCCGCCTTCGAGGATGACACACATGTCTTCATGGTCTGCGAATTTGCAAAGGGTGGGTGTAAGCCTGCATGCATCAGAAGTGCGCCCCTCGCGCTGCCGCCGCTCCGCATGCGCAGCCTGCCCCCTTCGCCTGTCGCTGAGCGCATTCCAGGGTCAATGCGCACACTCTGCCGCATGTCCAGCCCTGCCTGTTATAGCCTCCTTGCGCAAGCCTGACCAGCAGCCTGCTGCCTGCCTTCCCCATGTGGCACCATGGCACCTTGCCCTATGCAGGGGGTGACCTGTATGCGGACCTGAAGCAGGCGGGGGGCAAGTTGAAGGAGGCGGTTGTGGCTGGGGAGGTGCTGCCGCCCTTCATTGATGCGCTGGCCTACATGCACGCACGCTCGATCATACATAGAGACATCAAGCCGGAAAACATCCTGCTGGCCGCCGACCGAACGGTCAAGGTTGCGGATTTCGGGCTGAGCATCAACTGGGGGGAGGAGCGGCCGGTGACACGGGCGGGCACACTCGACTACATGAGCCCAGAGGTTCTGCTGTGCCCGGAGAAGAACAAACCTGAGGAAAACAAGGTAGGGAAATAAATGACTTGGGTTGAATGGTGAGATTGGGAGTGGGGCGTTAGGTTCCAGCAGGGAGGGCAGGGCTGTTGTCTCAATGGTTGGCTGGTGGCTGCGTGCAGTAGGGCTGCGTTGGTGACCAGCATTCATGACGCCTAGGTGGCAGATGGCAAAGGGGTGCTAGTTGGGCATCCTGCAATGACTGGGCATTGCACAAGATGGTCGCGGCCTGCAGCGCTGACATTAAACCTTGCTGCTTGTGTTGATGTGTGCTACTGGTTGTCGTGGGATGCAGGAGCGTCTTGAGCTTGGTTACAGCGATTCTGTGGATGTGTGGGCGGTGGGCATCCTTGCATACGAGCTGCTGGTGGGGAAGCCGCCTTTTGAGCGTGAGAGCCGGGAGGAGACGTACCAGCACATCTCAAAACAGGACCCCGTACTGCCTGAGGCGCTGTCTGCAGCGGCACGAGATTTCATACTTACCGCACTGGCAAAGGTTAGTGGCGCGAGGGGGAGCAGCATGGTGGTGGCAACGCAGCTGGCAATTGGCTGCCACTGGGGGGATTGAAGGTGGGCGGGGCAGGCTTTGATGCTGGCAGGAACGGGCCCACGCTGTGATGGGGCGAATGTATCACTGAGCCTGCACCTTACAACCTGCCTCACCTTTGCTGTGACACACCACATGCCTTGTTCCACCTCCACACTCCCCAACCTCCACGTCCCTGCAGAACCCCCGCAAGCGGCCCAGCATGTCGGATCTTCTTTGCCACCCTTGGATACAGCAGCACGGCAGCATCACCTCAGCAGCCTCCCCCATGCGCACCTCTGAGTTCCACCTGCCCCTGCAGCCGCTGCCCTCTCCCTACCAGGATCAGGCCCGTCGCTCCCTGCACGGCGCCAAGAGCGTGCGCGACTTCTCTACCCTGCTCTCTGCCCCCTCTCTGTCCACCACCCTGCACCCCACTCTCAGCCTGGCAGCCTCTCTGCTGCCCACTGCCTCCATGGCAGCAGCGGATTTTGCTGCTGCATTGCGGCCCACCACCACCCACACCCGCCTGGGCGCAACAGCCACGGGCACCGACAGCCCTGCCATGTCTGCTCTGTCTTCTTCAGCACTTGATGGCATGGCAGGAGTTCTGCCGCCGCCTGGTTTCCCAGATACCATTGCCGAGGGTAGCTGCAGTGAGGAGCTTGCACAGGACGAGGACGAGGACGAGGAGCAGCAGGCAACAGAAACTTCAAAAACAGCTGCCGTGCAGCAGCACGTGCCTGCAGCTACTGCGGAGTCAGTGCGCGATACCAGCTTTGTTAGTGCACTGTCCAGCCCCAGTGCCGGCGTAGGTGAGAGCACAGGCAGCATGTGAATTCATGCCTACCCTGATGCTCGTGTCCCATCACCTATGGCCACATGGCCATGCAATCCTGCAAACCGACCTGCCTGCTGCACCAACCTTGGATCACACACCGTATACCTGCCTCCCGGCCTTCCTGCAGAGTCCAGCGGCCCCAGCTTATCCCTCACCCACAACGCCGCCTCCACTGCCGCTGCTGGCACCAAGCTGCACGCTTCCCACAGCCCGCACACCTCCTCCTCACCGGCACCTGTGGAGCACAGCGCCTTTCTGGTGGGGCTGGCTGCATGGCTTGAGTCTCCGCCATATGATATACTTGCATTGTGTCTTTCCAAATTGAAATCAGTGTTGGAAGGCTTGTTAAATGTGCTGGGAAGGTAAGAGCTGGTACTCTACGCCTTGCAGGAGTTGTACAAGAGCATGGCGCCTGCGCCGGGTGGGGCGGAGCGGAGCGCCGCAGCGCACACACCGCGTGCTCCTCCCTTGGGCCGCAAGGTTAGCAGCAACCCGCCAAGCACACCCACCTCCCGCAGCAGCAACAAAACAGTCGTGGATGCAGGTCTGCCACTCTTACAGCATCAGCAGCATCAGCAGCAGCAGCAGCAGCAGGGCGGTGCTTCAGCACCCCAGGCTGCGGCAATGGCCAAGCTTCCCTCGCTACGCATGGCAACAGCGCTTCAGTCTGCACCTGCAGAGGAGGTGGTGCAGTCAGCGCCGGAGGCGGGCGCAGCTCTGCATGCTGTAGCACAGCAGGCTGCGGGGGTGGCGGCAGTGCAGCAAGTGGATGGTGAGGCTGGTGATGCAGCCAGCAATAGCAGTGTGAGGGTGGATGCAGGCCAGGAGGAGCATGCGGTGTTGGCCTCCATTCCTGAGCAGGTCAGCGGTGAGGCGGAGGTAGACAACCAGGCAGACGCGGTAGGGCAAGCCGCAGTTGTGGAAACTGGCCCGTCACAGGTGCAGCAACAGCAGCTGCAGCAGCCTTCTAGTGCAGTGGTGGAAACGGTTGATAAGTCCGCTAATGCAGCTGTTGACACCAGTGAGGCGGTTTCGCCCAAGATCCGAGCTGTGCAGTGGCAGCCTGCCGCCACGCCGGGCAGCGCCAAGACCGGCCCAGTTGCGGAGAGTCGGCAGCGGCAGCCTAGCCTTGAGCCTGAGAACTCCATGCGATCAGCCCACCTGACTGCGGTAGATCGCATGCGGGAGGCAGAGCAGAAGCATGTGGAGAAGTTGAGGCGCAATTCCACCGCCCGCACATCCATAGCCGCGTCCAGCGCATCAGCAGGGCCCAAGCAACAGCAGCAGCAGCCGCAGCGCCAGCCGGTCAGCTACGGCGCCGGCATAGCGCGCTCAGCCACCTCCCTGCTGAACAAGCTGCTGGGCAGGAAGCAGAGCAAGGCAGCCGCTCCTGGCTCCACCGGGGTGCTGGGTGCTGCTGCTGCTGCTGGTGCAGCAGGGTCCAAGGGGTTGGACCGCTCTGTCAGCTTGGGCACTGCTGCTGGCCCCAGCAAGTCTGTTGCCAGCAGATACCGCATGTCAGCCCCTGCTGTGCACATCAGCGTGAGGGCCGGGGGGGGCAACGCCGCCCCGCCCGACAGCGTGCAGCAGCAGCACACGGAGCTTCCCCGCAGCTTGCTCCGCAGGGGCCCGCAGGGACCAGGCAAGGGACCCGGCAGCGGCGCTTCTGCTTGTCTGACAGCTGGCACCAACCAGCCACGCAGCCCCACCGCCCGGCGGCCTGTGCCAGGCAGGGCTGTGCCTGTGCCCACGGGGCCTGCAGCAGAGGATTGCGCCCTGCCAGCCATTAGCCAGGGTGGTGGTGCTGAAGCAGCGGGTGTGGAGCAGAGCAGCAACAGCAAGTCGGTGCGTTTTGCACCGCTGGAGCGCTCCGGGCCACTCAGCCGCCTGGATGGGCAGGTGCGTTGGGTTGACATCATACCCATGGGTGCATTTCCCACAGCAACGTTGAGGGAGGACACAAATCGTGGATTCTCCTCCATGCGTGACAGGAATTGCTGCCACATACTGCTGAGCCTGCTTTGCCTGGCTGTTGTGAGTGCTGCAGGATGACGGTGACCTCATCCCCGCGTTCCACTCTCAGTCGCCTTCAGCTAGCTACACCAGCGCCACCAGCAGCTTACCCAGCCTCACATCCAACTTAACCCCCATCACCAGCCGCAAGAGCAGCCTGAGCCCGCCCATCAGCCGCAAGGGAAGCCACGTGTCGGCGTTGTCCAGCAGGGGCTCCGTCAGTCGAACAGCTGGCACTGTGGGTCGCTATGCCCATGTCAAGTCGCGGTACAACAAAGTGCTGTCTATGCCAGGCGACACCAGTGGAGGTGCAAGCAGGCCTTCTGCCATGCAGCGGGAAGGTTCCAGCAATGGTGCGGGCGACACGGATGCGGTGCAGCGGTCGGCGGCATCTTGGAGCGCTGGTGCCGGCAGGAGGGCAGGTGCCGGTCAGCGCAAGTCGTTGGCTAGCACTGCGCGGTTAAGTATGTACCGGCAGTTGAAGGATGCTGGAGAACGATCAGGCCATGCACATGACAGCCAGGCCTAGCTGTGCCTGTAGGGCTACAGCAGCAGCGCCATCAAGCCGGCTTCAACCCCTACCCCAGCAGATAGTTCACGCACTTGTAAACATTATGTATCGTTGTGATTTGAAAAGTGAATTTAGGGTGCTTCTGCTAATTATTCAGGGCCAATGTTGCGCCCGGGTGCCTCTGATATCTTGGACCAAGTATTCGTTAGAAATATGCTTCGATAGCTAATAGCTGTTGAGTTTTGAGCAGGCATTTTGTAGCAGTTGCTTACCTTGTAACATGAAATCCTATTAACAGCACATTGCTCAGCACAGGCGGGTGCCATTGCTTCCCCTTGTGACAACTCCCTCACGCCCGGTTTGTTGTGTGTTACTCCAGAAGACACAACAGTCAGTGCAGCTATGTTGAAGGCCACTGGCCACAAGTTCTAGCAACAAAGGAAGCACGAAAGGTTGGAATGCATAGGTCATGCACAGAAGGAAGTGAACGGAAGAATCAATCACATCAATATATGTGGATGGGAGTATGCACAAGTGGAAAGTGTTGTGTGGGTTAATGTCCTGTGAGATGCACCAAAGCATTGCGGCGGGCTGTCAATCCCTCGCCCAGCCCAGCAGCATCGGCCCCCCGACCTCTGCTGCTGGCTGCTGGTGCTACAGGTGGCTGCCACGCTGCTGGTGCGTGCTCCCATGCTCTTGCTACGCTTCTGACGCCTCACTTGGTTGCCGCCTGCGGCGACTGTGGCGACGATGGCGGTGGCGGCAGGGTGAGCACCGCCCCAGTGCACGATGTGTCTGTTGGGTCCACATATGGCTGAGACAAGATGGTGAGGTCAGCCAGGTCTGCCCCTGCAAACCGGGCCAGCCTTGCATCCACCGCCTCCTCGTCGCCGCCCTCGCCCCGCCCCTTCTGCAGCAGGCGGCTCAGCTTCATGACCATGCGCTCGTAGATGGCGCGTGAGGCGCAGCGCATGCCCTTGTGCTTCTGCACCGGCCACACGCCCATGAGCCACAGGTTGTAGCGGTGCACGTGGGTGATGGAGATCTTGAAGCTCTCGCTGTCACCTGCAGGGAGAGGGAGGGTGGGTGAGTGGGTGCTCATGGTGACTGGTCATTTGAAATTGTTGCAATTGTTGGCTCTGGCATTGGGTGGTTGGTACTGTTAGACAATCGGTTGTTTGTGTGTTAGGTGAGTGAGGGCAGGCAGGGTGTGCACATGAATGCAAGGTGAGCCAGGCAGCTCCCACTACACCCTGCTTGTTGGTGCTGTCATCAGGTGGCACAGCCTGCAAACGCACCCGACAAGTTTTGGATCTCTGCTATGGGCAGCAGCCACTTGGCTCTGTACATTGAGTGGTGGCGCATGTGGCGGGCGCGCAGGTAGGCCAAGTGTTGGTCAGTGATGAGCACCACGCGGGTGCTGCGCACATTGATCACGTCTGCACCGGCGAGGGAGGGGAGGAGGGGTTGCAGGGGGGGAAGATGAGGACAGGCAAGGAATTAAAAAGGTGTGCGATTGGGTAAGGCAATGGCATAAGCGCTTGGTGACCCATCGGCAGGGGCTATTCATCAACTCCAGCGCTGCACTTCAGCGCTGGCAGGAAGGCATCAGCAAAGCGTAGCGGTACACAGGTTGCCGGACGAGAGACGAGCATTTATCAATATTGTGAAAACAAACAAATGGTCCGGCTGTCAAGAAGGCGTAATCGGAAGAGAGTCGGGGTGGGAATGCGTACAAAGGGCGTCCTCAGTCAGCGGTGCGAAAAGACAGCTCCCTCACCCTCCACTGTATCATCAGCCATCTGCGGGAAGAACTCGGGCAGCACACGCTGCCAGGCTGCCAGCAGCTGCCGCTGCTGTGCCTGTGCGTCGCGCCGCTGCCCTTCCTCAAGAAGCTCTCTCGCCTCCTCGCTGAAGGCGCCTGGGGCCTTGACGCGGCGCTGCAAGAAAGGGAGGGGTTCAAGGTGGTGGTTGGAGGAGCAGGTTATGCAGATGGGCAGGCGTTCAACCAGTGCGGAGAGCATGAGAGTATGGCAACAGTGCATGTGAGAGTGCATTTGGAATGGTACTCTTTCATAACGATACAGTAAGCAAGGCAGGAGCAGTCTATGCGGGTGGCACACAAGTCCCACCGACGCAAGGGACCGTCCCTGCCTGCTGCCGACAGCCGCAGGACCTTCAGGCAGCAGTCCTGGCTGCATCAACCAACCAACCTCTGCAAACTGCTCGCACCACCACCAGCCCACACCTACATGCACATTCACGCGCACCTGCATCTTGCCCAGTATGCCCTCCCTGCCCAGCGTGGCCAGCGCCAGCGAGTAGAAAGCCTTGGAGGATGCCTCAAAGACACCCACAATGGGTCGCACAGGCAGCCCCACCAGGCCCTTGGCCACCCCCAGGGCCAGCCCTGTGCGCTTGTTGTCCTGCCAGCCCTGCGGAACAGGAATCGGGGGGTGGGGGTGGGGTGGGGGACAACGGGCAATGTTGCCGGGCTGGAATGTGCTGAAAGCGCTGTTGGAACGCGCGGAAGGGCATAGCAAGGCCTTGTGGCTTTCTCAATATTGAGAAGCCTCTCCCTGCTACCTCGGCAGCCCTCCCACCCGCTGCCCAGCCGCTTGCCCATAACTATGGGCCTTCAACCCACCCTCGCGCTCCATTTGCAAGCTGCACCCCTCAGCGTCCCCGACTGTAAGGTCGGCGAACTACCTATCTCACCGCAATTGGGTCCAGCAGCAGCCCAAAAACGCCGGCAGTGAGGCCATAGATGAGCTCCATTGGGGCGCGGCCACCCGCCTCCAGAGCGCTGTTGGGGCGGCGTATGAGGCGCTGCACCGTAGCATCGTCGCCATTGACTCGGTGAGGCGGCAGTGCGGCCAGCATGGCAGCCAGCATGCGTGACATACCGCTGGTAATCTGCGTGTCAGTTGGTTTGAACAAAGAGGCGAGTGGTTTAAGCGCCTGCTTTGGAAAGAAGGAAGGACGAGGAGGTATCTAAATGTTTGGGCATGAGGGTCAGCAAGCAAGAGCAGCACCGAATGTTTATCTCCGTGCCAATCCTTGCTGCTGTGACTGGCTCCAGGATGGGCAGCACCACGTACTACAATTGAGCAGGACGGAGTCAGCTGCGTGCTCACCATTGACAAACTCATGAGCGGTACGTAGAAGACCTGCTGCAGCGCCACCACCGGTCCCGTGTCGCCTGCAGTGATGCTGCGCACTAGGGAGAAGGCGGAGCCGCCTGCCCACAGCACTGTGAGGGGCACAGAGGCCACAGCAGGGCCTGCACCGCCCAGAACCTTGTGTGCTTCCTTCAATGCCTCTCGGGTGTAGTGACGGGCCAAGTTGTTGATGAGGGCCTTCTGCGAGAGGAAGCCGTTGGATACCAGCTGACCACGGCCGCCCTGCGCCGCTGGGCTGCAGGGGGGCCGGAGGACGAGGACAGGAGCGAAAGTGGGGAGGGTGATGAAATCAGAAAGTGATATTCTGTAAATTGTGGTGAAAACCATCCTGTTACTTGTCAAGTACTTGCGTTCCAGTTCAAAAATGGTTAAAAGGCTGTAGGCTGGCAGTAGCTGCGCACAATCCAGTCCCACCCATTTATCCACCGTTCATCAACCCCTTGCCAACCGATCAGCTGGCAGCCACCCTCACACCTGTTTGCGGGGTCATTGCCCACCATCCAGCGCCCCAGGGAGATTGGTACGTTGGAGACATTGACCAGCGTGAAGCCGCTGGCTCCCAGTGCACGGTTGAAGGAGCCTGTATGGCTGCTGGCCTGCAGAAGCATCATTGGGAACATACATGGTAGGTGGCCAGGTGGCAGGGGCAAGGCTTGTCGATGGGTGGCAGCAAAAGTAAAGCACAACCTCACCACGAGCGGCAAGAGCGGCAGCCCATTTCAAGAGCTGTGAGGCGATACCAGCTCTCTGCTGCCTCCGCACATCGCCACCGTTAGCACACCGCATCAACATGCGCACTCGCCTTGACAGCGGTGGCGGAGGAGGCTCCGCCGTCTCGCCCAGCAGATGAGAGCAAGCGTGATGAAAGGGAGACTGTGACGTTGATCACCAGGGCCCCTACCTCAGCTCGCTCAATGAAGTACCTGCAAGCGTAGTGCAATCAGATATACCGATTGTTTGTGTTGAAGTCCAGGACTAAGGCATCCTGTTGTTCCCGGCAGGATTCAGCAATGCAGACAAGGTTCAACGAACCAGATGGTAAGAGGGCATTGGAGTAGCTGTGTCCAAGGTGTGGAGGATTGAGGGTGGCTAGCTCTGGCAGGCCCTTGGCAACCAGGTTCTCACCAGGAGGACAGGTTTGACTGGCCGTGCAGCACCTCAAGGTTCCGCGTCTCCTTCTCTACCACCCAGTCCAGGGCGCCTGCAACAGGCAAGCTGGGTGCATTCGCTGGAGGGCTGGATGATGGTTGAAAAGCATGCAGAAGGCAGCAGACGCAGGACAGAACAAGAATGTTTGGGCCGGAAGGTGTTGGATGCTGTCTATCCACCACCAAAAGCCAAGACATAGGCGGAACCCAACCATTGCTGCCATACAAAAACAGTAGTCCGGCTACCAAGTGTCGATTAGCTGAGCAGCAGGCTCCGCACCTTCACCCTCCTCCTCCTCCCCAGGCACCGGCACAATTGCGTTGACAGCTAGGCTCTCCACCTCCTTGGGGCCAAACTGTGCTGCCAGCAGGCGGCGCTGCTGCTGGCGCCAGGGTCGGTCCTGGTGGATGTCTGCTGTGGGGATGGAGGTGATGAAAGAGAGCAGGGCCTCTAGGAATGCCTCATCTGTCATCAAGTCCATGGCACCTATCTCCAGCCGGATGTCTTTGAAGCTCTTGATGCTCTGCTTGTCTGCCTCCTGGCTCCCAGGCTGCAACTCGCTGTCGCCATCGTGAACATGGGGTTGGCTTTGGCTGGCGCCATGGTCTCTATACATCCCATTGTCGCACTCCCCGCTGCCCGCGTAGCTGCGTGTGAAGCTGAAGGCCACCAGGGGGGGCTCCTTGGCAGCGCTGGTGATGGCGCCCTGGGGGCGGTACTCAACCGCCGGCGCCAGTACAACTGGCTGTACCGCATCCAGCATCTGGTTGTCCAGCTGTACTTTCTGCACGGTGCCCTCCACTTGAAGCTCCAGCCTGGAAGTGACCGCTGTGGCCTTGATCTCATCTGTGGTGAGGTTGAACAACTCATCCTGCAGCCCTCCCATCACCACCACGCTCAGGCCAGCCATGTCAATCTCCATCTTCATGCTCTGCCCCCGCACAGCCTCCGTCTTCCATTGAAGCCGCAGGTGGACCTGCAGAAGGTGGCAGGATAGAAGATGGATGGGGCAGGCAGGCAGCCGACATGGGCTTGGCTGGACAGTTGCAGCGCTCAAATAGGAACAACAACTCTGCTGTCCTGGCATGCCGGCTGTCGCTGCGGGATCGCCGCTATCAACCCTGTCGATCTGCTGTTGTGCTAACAACGCCTGCGCAGCCCCACCCTCGGAACCCAACACCTCCAGCGGATGTTGGAAGTTGTGACAGGAACGTGTGACTGGCAGTGACTAATTGCCGTATCTAGGAGCCAGGAACCCTTCCCACCTGCAGCTCCGACAGCTCCTCGTCCACTGGGCCACCCTTGTCCCGCCGCTTGCGGGGCTTGGCCAGCGGCACCCACACATATACTGGGTTCTCACCCTGCACCGTGCATACATGTGGCACAGCAGGCAGACAGGCACAGGCAGCATGACTTACAGATGTGATGGTCGTCGCAGGTGATGTTGAACAGCCGGGATGTCAAACTTAGAAACGCAGTTAAACTCTAGTCAAATTGAGCCAAAGTGGTACTCAGCATTCAGCAATCCTCCCCCAATGCACGCCATGCCACATTCACTTCTTCAACCCACTCCACTACGCACCTTAACGTGGGAGCAGTGGATGGTGGCCTGGCCCAGCAGGCGCATCTCCCGCCTGAAGCCACCGCGTGAGTCATGCAGGAGCACCGTCAGCGCTGCTTCAGACGGGTCCACGCGTTGGAACACATGGCGCACAGATGACTCCCACCTGCAGAGGGAGAGAAGGGAGTGGTAGGCGGGGTAAATCATAGAATGAGTAACGGTGGGAGATGAGGACGGACATCAGGTCACAGAGGGAACTGGTGCGACAAGGAAGGGGTGAAAGGCAACACAGGAAGCTAACGGGTGCAATAAACTGTGTGAGCTGAAAAGTAATGCACCGCCGCATGAGTCTTTGATTGGGCCACCAAGGCACGTGCCTTGGTGTGAGTGTGTGCTCCACCACAGGTGTGGTGTAGGTGGGGTAATTCTTAAGCTCCAGCGACACCGCGGGCCTCGGCAGCTCATTAGCGCTGCAGTGGTGCACAGGTAGGGGGGGAATGGCAGGGTAAGGGCAGTTAAAGAGGGATGGCAGCAGGCACCAAGATGAGCACCGCAGCTTGGCACACCCAGTCAAACATACGCAAGGCTGGCGATTTGCAAATGACAACCTAAAACGCGTCCATCCAACGTGGTGGCTCGGCAACAAGCAGGAACCCTGGAACTGACGAGAGGTTGGCTAAAACAATCAGGGCAGCAGTCCCCAACCTGACTGCCATCCACCCTGCACCTATACATCCACCCAGCCCGACACTGCGCCCCACCACCACCTGCTGGCCCCCACCTGAGCGCCACCACCACGCCGCGCCTCGGCTCCAGACCCCGTGCCTCCAGCACAGTGACAACCAAGTGGCGGCGGTTGTGGTCATGTGCATGACGCGCCAGCACCTCGCCAGCCACCTTGCTGGGCTTCATGGCCCACCCCGCGCCTGCAGCCACAAAACACATGTATGTTGCAAGCTCTGAGCATCCAGGGATACAAAATGCATGCAGCTTTGCACCGGTTCTCAGACGCCTAACATATAAGTAGACTATGTGCAGCTGCACAGCCCTGGTTCAAGCTGGCAGCCACATCAGCAGGTGCCAGCTCAGCGCAGCTCACTCGACAGCCCCAGCTCGTTATCTACTCCAAACAGGTTCATCCCTGCTGCCATAACGCCGCCCTGCGTTGCTGCTGCCGCATGCTCTGCATCGGGACCCTGACGGTCCTCTGGCGGCGCCCACTCTTGGACCAGAGCGGGTGGCACGGGCTGCAGGGCCGCAAGGATCTCCTGTCGCTGCGCCAGCACACGCTCCAAGGCATGCAACTTGATAGTCAACAGGCTGCGGGCGGTCACCTCCCACACAAATCGCAGCTGCAGCTCGCCGCTGCAAAAGAGGGAGATGGGAGGTCACAGCAAGGGCAGGGAGGCAACAGTGTGTTTGTACTGAGGCATTAAAAACTAGTTGGTCAAAATTACTAGGTTATAGCTGCCTTGAACTGCATGCACAGAATGCGAGCAGCTAATGCTTGGGATGAACATCCCGTACCAGAACTGCCCAGAATGACAGCTATACAGCGATGCCATTCAAGCCCACCTGACAGTATCCCCTGCATGTCGGCGCATGAGGGGCAGCACCAGGGGGGTGCCAGCTGGCACGCCGCTCAGCATGGACAGCGTTTCGGCCAGCGCCACCTCAGCGCGCCCCAGGAATCGGCATGATTTAATCACCTCTGCAGCCGTAGCATAACGACAAATTGACACAGATTCAGATCTGAGGATGTGGGGAAGTAAGAAGGAGACAACATGCCTCCTTGGGTCAATGAGCCGTCATCGGCCAGCCAGGCACCCATGCGCGCAAGCTTGTGCTGCAAGACTGTGGCACTGCTGTGACAGTCACCGTTGCTGGGCAACAGCACGCACCCTGCCAAACAGCTTGTTCATTTTGTGTAATAAGAAGCAGACATTGCAGACTGTCACTGAGAGATAAACAACAGAACACTGCTGCAGGCAGCCAGCCGCCCCGCCACTATGACCCCAGCCAGCCACCCCACCCACCCACCTGACGGGTTTTGCGCCAGCCTGTTGAGCTGCGCTGCAGAGCGGCTGCCCCCCAAGTCCCACAGCTCCACCACAAGCTCGCTGGCGGCACAAACGTCCCGGAACACCAGCTGCTCGTCCCAGACAGGATTGCATGTCTGCCACATCACCGACGTCTGCTTGCCACGTTGGTCGTCTGCAAGGGGTGAGTTGCATAGGGCAGTGGGAGGCAGCAGCAGCAGGTGTAATGAGAGGCTCGGTGGGGCGCGCCAATGGGCCAATTTGATAGAAGTCCCATGTGTGAATGATGTCGAGGCGCTGCTAGGCTTTGTTGTTTGCATGCTGGTTCAAGAAATGGTGCTGTCGGGCCCTTGCTGCTCAAGCACACCAACACCGTCGTATTGCACTGGTCTGCACTGCACTGCTCACCAGTGTAGGTGGGGAAAGGCTCGTTGATGTATACTCGGGCAAAGGGGTGGGTGGATTTGGGGTTGCCATACAGGTGCTGCAGACAAATGAATAGCTCACCATCAGGCAGCCGGCAGCTTCATGAGCAGGTACGTCAAAGGCTGCCAAGCGGAGTGAACATCTCATGCACGCAGTACTTACAAGTGAAACCAACCAGCCTCAAGTTTGGCTGCATTGACACTCCTCTCACTCAGTAGAAGACCCCCAGCGAATTGTTCAGGCAGGTTAGCGCCTCCCAACCCAGTCGGCGCTGCATCTGTAAGTACCGACGCATCACCGCAGAAACAACCTTATCCACCCCCCCACCTCTGCCTGCACCACCGTGACATTCAGGTCTCCACCCAGCAGCAGCACAGCATCGCCCGTGTTGATGCCCCGCAGCATGTCCTGGCGGCGCTGAAGCGTGGAGCTGCCCATCACACCGCTGCCCTGTCGCCCCACGCCGTTCTTCAACAGACTGGCTGCCAACCGCCGCGTGCCAACAGCCTGATTGGCTGCAGCAAAACCCAAACAACGGGCGGGGCAGGTAAAGGTCAGGCAGGCGATTGAAGCAACAAACAGCAGTAAACAACCAGCCTCCAAGTGGGCTGCGGGCTGAGGGGGACCAATCGCGGAGCAGAATGCTACCGGCGGCTGTGGCAGGAGAGAGTTGCGGACACATGATATAAAGGGAAGAACCTGCACAGCACCAGCAGGCTGCAACCACTCACTTGACGGCGTGATGTGGCCCCAGTCGCGGCCGCTGGCCGACACACGCAGAGTGGAATGGTGCCGCTGTGCCTGATCCTCCTCAGCTTCAGCTGCACAAGTCCCTTCCTCCTCCAGCACCTCACCCCCCGCATCTTGATCTGGCTGGATCTCGCTGGCTGAGTTAGAGCGCTGGCGTTGCAAGAGGAACCTGCCGCCAGCACCAGCCTGGGCCGCCACCACCGTGCTGATGTCCATCGTGGGCTCCGACCCGGTGCGCACCATCAGCCGCCTGCAGCATGCGAAGAGTGGACAACCACATCGCCCAAACAGAACAAAAGGTTTTTTTAAACCCAAATGGGACCCCCCCACACAAACCGCCATCAACAAAACAAAGCAACACATGAGGCCTGCTCTGCCTTGCTTTTTGTCAACTAGTACGCAGATATACCGGCTGTACCCAGGACGGCCCAAACCAAAGCAAGATCACCTGTAGGGCAGCAGCCGCTCCTCTCGATCGCCGGGGATGTGCAGCACGCCTGAAGCAGAGGTTGAGCGCGGCACCTGGTGGGGCGGTTGGCGCTGATCTGGCTGCTGCTCGCTGGTGGGCACGTCAAAGCGCACTGTGGCCTGGCGAGACACCGGCAGACCTAGCATTCCCGCAGAGCCACCCCCGCTTGGGCCTAGGGTGAGGGAAGGTGTGCGTGAAACTGTTGCCGACGGCGGCTGGCTGCCTTCCTGGGTGCCCTGCCCCATCTGCGGCGACCCTGGCAGCACCAGCCCTGCCGTCGCGCCTTGAGGCAGCTTGCTGTGCGCCTGGCGTATGAGCGCACGTGTGGTCTCATTCAGCGGAAGCCGCTTGCTGGCCTTGCGCTGTACGGCAGGCTGGGCAGCTGCTGGGGCGGGACGGCTGGCTGTAGTGCGCCCATACAGATCCAGCATGTGCGCTCCGCTCATGCCGTTGAGCCGTGCAAACTGCGCGTTCACCTGGCGCAGCTGAGTCTCAACCTGCATCAGTGGGCGGTGAATAGGTCGGTGCCATAGGCCCAGAAGAAGACAAACCCAGCGAACAGAGCCAGGCATCTGTGATCACCCAGTGAGGAGTACCAACCTTTGAGCTGCCATTGCTGAACCTGCCCTCTGCCTCATCACAAACTTGATAATAGGGGCGAGATGAAAACAATGTCATGATAAATGAGATGAACACACTGCCATGGGAACAACAGTTGCGAACTGCATTGAACACGCACCTGCTTGAGCCGTGCGGCCAGGTCCAGTATGACGTTTTGGGCCTCCAGGCTGGACACGTTCTTGTCGTCAGAGAAGCGCAGCACGCGTGTGGGGCCGTCAGCGTACACACTCACGTACACCTTCACTCAGGCAAATATAAGCAACACGATAACCGTCAGTTGAACGCATGGCAGACATATGCACAGTGCAGGTGGGAACCTCAGCTTGCTGACAGCATACATGGTGCACACCTGCGTTTCAGTTTGCAACACGAGAAGGCAGGTGGAATGCACTTGTGGCCGCTCCTTCCTACCTTTTTGCAGAACTCAGCCGCCAGCAGGCTGACCAGCTTCTGCTTCAAGTCGTCCGGCAGCCCCGTTGACAGCGACTTCATCAACCGCCGGTTGGTGCTGCCCGCTTTGCCGCCATGTGTGGGCAGCATGAGCATGGCAAGGTCGCCCAGGTGGTCCAGGCTGTAGTCTGCCACGCGAGGGTCGCTGGCCTTCCCAGCAATCTTGGCCTGCACAAGAGGACGCACATGCCACATGCCAAGTGCGGCCAGTAAGGCGTGAGCATGAAGCGGTCAGAATACCTTGAGTCCGGGGAAACTTTCCCGGACTGTATGGCAAGCTGGAGTGCGCATGTGGGGCTCGTTGTATCGGTATAGGGTACAGAGCATGAATCGACATTGATCGCACCTGCACCCTGATTTGGTTGCGCTGCGTGGGCTCGTCCCAAGCATAGGGCATCACATCGCCGGGTGGCAGGTTGTCAATGTACCTGCGAGAAGGATTGGAGAGGGGCGGTTGAGACAGTCGGTTAAGACAGGAGGTTTGGAGGTTAATGGGAGCAGAGTCTAAGATGGGAACCTAACCGACGCATGGTGCTTCCAGCATGCAGCATGCATTTAGATGGCAAAATTTCAGAAGCGATAGCGGAAAGGCATGCTATGCAGCACAATGCTGTTCGGCAGACGCCCCAACCCCAGCAAGTCGATGGGCCAGGTCCGCCAACTAAGGCCTACCTCCTCGAGTTGGGCCGGGCAACCAATGCAAGCTGGATGAAGTACAGCTGTACCTCCTTACACGCATTCTCAATACGGTATGGCGGTACGCTGCTAGGGCTCTTCAGTGTCACTTGGATGGCACCTATAGAAAGAAGGGCAGGGTCCAGGATATGCTTAGGCATGAGAGCAAAGCGAGACAGGCAATATAGGCTCATGGATGCCCGACCAGACAGCACTCTAGGCGCCAGTTGGACCGCAATGTGACTAACACCAACGGCAGCAGGCAAAGACCCCTGGCCAACTGCAGCTCCGATTGTTTGCAGCTGTGTGTCAGTCCCCTCTCAAAGCGCGCCAATGCATCCAGCAGCAGCCTTTGCAAGTGACGCAGCTTCCACTTGCTGCCGCTGCCTGCGCACCGTAGGGCCCCACTGTGACGTTGACTGGGATGTTCATGTAGCGGCTGCGGTAGTGCTTGTGCCGGATGCGCAGCCCAAAGTACCACTCGGTCTCGCGAATGGGGAAGGAGCCTGCAGCAAGGGTGGGAGGTGTGTGTAGTTGCGGATGCAAGGTGTCAGGCAGATTGTGCTGATAGCAGGGCAAGCCTGGGTGCAGGGGTGCAGCGAAGGCAGCAGACTTCTGAATGCTGGGCAGGACCCGAGCACAGCCCGGCATGCAGCCACATCGCTGGAGCCTCCGGCCAAGCAGAAACCCCAGCCAATTACCCAACCCCGCTCACCGCTCCAATGCCAGTCTTCCTCCTCCCCCAGCGGAGCGGGGCGCACCACCAGTTCACGGGGCAGTTCCGCATCGTCCCAGTACACGGAAGCCCTGCAAAAAAGGAGGGTAAGCAGATGCAGGAGAAAACAACATGTTGGAAACTTTGGGAAGCGGCGCAAAGAGATTAAAGATAAAGAATGTGTGGGGCTATCAGGGGGCGTGGCAGCAATCCATTTGGAAGCATAATCAGCCAAGTGCTGCTGCTAAACGAGGGTATAAACAGGGGAACTTGCCACCCTCTTGCACATGAGCTGCACCGCACCTGTGCCCAGGCGGCAGCACGCGAGCAAAGCGCGCTGGGTCCAGCAGCTCCCAGCTGTCTGGGTCTGGTGTGCCCGTCTGCTTCATCACCATAGCCAGACCCGTCTGGTTCTCAAGCATGTACTTGGGCTTGAGGGACACCAGCTTGGTGTGCCTGTGCGCAAGTTCAATCGAATGTGGACAAAAGGCAAGATATGGTGACTGTGTCGCAAAAAGCAGGCAAAGAGGGAGGTGGAACTGTGGAATCAAACGAGACGGCATGATGGAAGATACTCGGTGGCGGCTTTATGTCCACCAAACGGATGCAAGAATGCATGCAGCAAGCCAGGAAACTGGCGACCCCGTCGCTGGCATCATGCAAACAACACCAAAGACTTGAATGCCAGCGGGAGGGCAGATGGGGATGCATGGCTGACCTGAACATGGAGTCAGGCGGTCCTGCCGCCACATCCACCGCAAACTCATACGCCTTCTGCAGCTTGCCTGTTGTCCTTCGTGCCGTGACACCTGCAGAAGGTCAGCCATATAAGGATGCAGCAACTCATGCTGACAATCGGTGCAAGTCTGCCTAACGAACCAATCATTGCATACAGGGAGCAGCGTTTAGGACTGTAAAACGGGCAAACAGAAGGGGGTGGCAGCTTGAGCCATCCTGGGAAGCACTTACGACTGTGCTGCCGTGCATGCGTGCGCTGGGATTGTTGGCCTGGATGGGGCTGCGGCATGGCCTGGGATGCAGCGGAGCCGCCTGCCTCCATCGCCGCCAGCATATCGCGAGAGGCAGAGCTTATGCCGCCGGGCCCGCCTCTGCAACTTGCAGTGTAACCAGCATAGAGATGTAACTCCAAATCAAAGCGGATAAGCATACTGCTTGTCGCACTGTAGGGAAAGAGCCGGCAACCGGCGGCAACAGCCACCCCTGCCCTGCCCAATGCATGTTTTTTTTAGTGAAGTAGAAGTATGGGCAACCCATCAGAGCGAAAATGTGCTCACCCTCTCAGGCTGGGACCCGCCAAGGTGCTGGGTGCAGCCGAAGGCACCGCTGCAGCCTGCTGTATGCGCTCTGCCGTTGCCCGCTCTGCGGCAGCCAGCTCCTGCTGCGTGCCCAAGCCACCACTTGCAGCATCTGCTGCTGATGCCGTTGCATCCGGCCTGCTTGCCGCCTCCGCACCAGCTGACCTACTGGTGGACAACTGCTCCCCAACAGCTCCGCTGCCAACAGCAACTTCGTCATCCTCACCACTCAGGCTGCCGGCGACCTTGGGCGAGGGCTCAATTGGCAGGGGTAGCTGTTGCATTTGAGCCACAGCCTCCTCAACCTCTTGCTCAGCCACTGGCGCCTGCTCGTGAGAAAGCAAGAGCGAGAGGTTGTCAAACCGCTCCTGACTCAGCGATGAGCCCCTGCAGGCAAATGAGAGGACAGTCAATGCGGACTCTTTCTTTGCATGAAGATGATTAATGGCAACGATTGTTGGGCCAAAAGTGCAGGAATTGGGAACTACAGGTCAGAACTGTAGGCTCCCTTGAGCAATGAGCAGTGCACTGCCGTGCTGACTGCTGAAAAAATTGACGTTTCGCAACATTCAGTTAGGAGCAACGAATGGACAGCGGACCCCGCCCTGCACGCCAGGCTGCTGATAGTCTGATGGATGCAGGAGCAGGATGCGGGAGAAGGCGGGGCTCACATGCGACGCAACTGTCGCCCGGTGGGGGTTGCTCCAGGCACCCCGCTGGTGACCCGCACCAGCATGGTGCCAGGCTCAGTGGCCATTGTTTCAAACAGGCTGTTGTCCTGCATGCTGGAGCGCCGCAGGTGCTTGGCCTTGGAGCCCCAACTGGCAGCGGCAGTGGGTGTGGTCTGGCCAGAACCCACAGACACGCCGCCAAACTGAGTGCTTGCAAGGCCCCCAGTGGCTATGGTGGGGAGGGATGGAAAGCTGGCATCCAGCTGTGTCGGCAATGCTGCCGCCCCTACTGCTGTTCCTAGTGACGCAGTCCCTGCTGCGTCCTCTGATTGTGCTGATGCCTCTGGCTGCTTTTCATCTGCAAATGGGGAGCGTCGCAAGGGCTCGTCCTGCCCCTGTGTGCACTGCAGCTGCGAGTGCTCTGTGGTAGCACTAGGTTCCGCTGTACTTGGCCCTGAGAACAGCGGCTCCAGCCCTTGCTCCGCCTCCTTCTGCTGCTCCTGCTGCTGCCGCTGTGGGGAAGTTTGCCTGGTGGGCAGGGTGGGTAGATAGGTGTTGGCGCCCATGGCCGCCTGCATGGCGCCTTGCAGCCCGCGTGCCACGCTCAGCGGGATGTCTCTGGGGTGGAATGGCTTCACATCCACAGGACCCCGCAGCTCAATGCTGTTCTTGTTGCCTGCAGAGAACATTTGGGTGTAGCATGTTGGATACTGTACATCAGTTATGGTTGCATTTATGCTTGGCTGGCCAGTCAGCCAGGCATCCAGCAAGCGCACAGACTCCTGCCCCTTGCTGTCGGTCCTCACACCAATCATCATAAAATTCAGCTGGGAGATGGCAGAGGCTGTTGGTCGATGTGCATGCTCTCACTCACCCACTGTGGTGATCTTGATTGCGGGGCTGTAGTGGCGTGCAGGCACGTGCGCCAGTCCCACCATCACCTCATCCTGCTTGTTCATCAGCACCAGCTTGTACTCCAGGAGCGACTGCGGTACGATGTACGTGAGAGCCAAGAAAGATATGGAGTAAGGAATCAACGTCATGCTTTAGGCAAGCAGACACGAAGTGAAGTGTGGCATTGCAAACTTGGCATCTCTGCCACTCACAAATCTCCTGTCTCAACTTCCCCCTCCCCCATCACACCTGGCTGACTTCCCCGTCTGGCGCCAACTGGTCCCAGCGTTCCCGCTCGTTGCCGCCTGCTGCATCGCTAGCCGCTGCTGCCATGAGCTCGCTTGGCTCACGGCTGCTCGTCTCGGTCATGCTCGTCCCTGCGGGCAGACATTAATAGGAGATGCAGTGTGCCACTTGTATAGCATCAGAGGGTGGATAAAGCAGGGGTAATTGAGTCTCTGCAAGCACGCGGCATGGCACAGGCGAATTGGAAGCACCGCCGCCCAAAGCCCACCGTGCGATGACGTCACATGAAGGAACCCAAGGAACTACTCCCAGAGACAACTTGCCCACCTGGCGTGAACACCTCCCCATAGTCCCAAGGCAGAGCTGCCCCAAACAGGAAGGGCTGGCCTGGGGCGGAGATGTGGTCCTGATAGAACAGGTCCACTCCTGCAGCAACAGCGGAAACAGCAGGAAGAGGGGAAATCGACAAATGAAAGAAGATGGCCAGTTAGCCATTTTGTCCTAGCTGTTTTCAGATGTTAAGGGCAACGACAAAAACACCCTGCTGTCACCCAACTGAATGGCTATCTGCCTGCCTGCATGACATCCAGCTGCAGGGCCGCTGCCCCACCTGTGCGGTTGTTGAGCCAGTAGGGGGCGTAGAGAGTGATGCGGCAGCTGCCGCCGCCTGTCACGTTGCCGTCGTTGAGTGTGTTGTGCAGCCCCAGGTGCAGCAGCGGCGGCGAGCGAACTGCAGCAATGAAGGCGCGAATGCTTGGTATGGCACGCAACAAGGCTGCCTTGGAGAGCAGCAGAGCACGATCAACACACGGGTGTGTGCAGGAACTGCAGGGCAGTGCCCTATAAGCCGAAGTGCGCTTTTCAAGCAATGACGTCAGCACACCAATAAAGCCTGCTTTGTCCGTGTTGGCACGCTACCCACCGCGTCTGCACCTAGCACTTCTCATCACTCATCAAGTTTGCCGCCACCACAGCTCAACACATCACCTACCTTGCACATCATTGTCGTCGCTGGCTTCAGACTGAGGGGACCCAGGCTGCGCCTGAGTACCCCCCTCGCGCTGCCCGCCTTGCCGCTTCCAAGCAGCGTCCGTACAGTGATCCCGCCATGCCTCAAACATTGCTCGCATTACCACACGCTCAGGAGGGTCAGCTGCTGCCTCGTGCCCTGCTGCTTCCGCTCCTTCGCCTGCACCTCCCATCTCATCCGCTGCAGGCGCGGTTGGCCGCGACTGCGCTGCCGTTGGCTGCCCAGCATCCCTGCGCCACCACTTGGCCTGGAAGCGTGGCGTCTCTGCTGACGCTTCCTCGTCACTTGGCCCAGGCATGGGGCTGATTTCCACAGGTGGCCGAGCGGGCGGCCCTGGCATTTCGCTGTCGGCGGTGCTGCCATGTGGTACCGCCTCAAGCCCCACTGTCACCTCCTCATCTGAGGTCCCACGCACGCGGTACGCTGGCAACTGCAGCGGCAGGCCCATGGGTGCCGGGGAGGCTGACACTGCGTCCCCAGCATCGGTGCCGCTGCTGGCATGCAAGTCAGATCGCTTAACGCGGTCAGATAGCAGCACATGGCTGCTTGTGCGGCTGTCAACCGATGGGGAGGGGTTGGATGAATTGCCACCACCACCGGTGGCACTGCGGGCACCAGGACCTCCAGTCACGACTGACGCCGCCACCCGACGCCCGGTGCTTGGCGAAAGTGCCGGCGCTGCATTGCCGGATGCCGCTCCCTTGCTGCCTCCTGACGTCCGCCAATCGAAGCAGCCTAAGCCGCGCGCAAAGCGGCTAAGGCCCGCCCTGCGCTTGGCCACGCGCCCGCCAGCCACGCCTGGCATGCCAGCCGTTGCTGCCGCAGTGCCGCCGCCATCGCCATCCGGTGTGGATAGCGGCACATTTGTGAGCAGGTGGGCTTCAGACGCCTGAGAGGGCGAGGCTGTTGCTGCTGAGGCCGCGGCCATGCTGCCAGCTGGCCTGGCGCGAGCCGGTGTAGATGCCAGTGACAGGCTGGCTGCCCTGGAGGGGCCGTCCTCACTTCCCTCCTCTACCACAGGGTTAAGCGCCATGCCCAACGATGTTGCCCGATGCGCCGGCTGCCCGAAACCTGCTTCTGATGCTGCCTGCTGGCCACCTGATGGGGCAGAAGAGGCTGCTGGCTGCATGCCACTGTGCCGCGCGCTTGGTAACGAGCGCTCCTCACCCCCAGCAACATTTGACGCTGGCTGCTGCTCATCCAGCAGGGAGGCATCCGCCGCCTCTGCCGCTGCCAGCGCTGCATCACTGTCCAACGTGGATGCTGATGCGGCAGAGGGTCGGGGTTCCCGCCTGCCGACAGGCCCCGGGGGCTGTTGCTGTGTGGGGGTGAGCTCCACCACAGCCACCCGCCGGTGCCGCTCCACTATGGTGGGGAAGCGATCCCGGCGACGGGTGCCTGGCTGCCGTTGTGAGGTGGCACGCCGCTTGCTACGCCTGCCACCTGTGTGATGCAGCACCCCATCATGAGAGGCCTTGCCCGCGCGCTTACCCATCGAACGCAGCCTGCATGGAAAGCAGCAACAATGCAAGGAGGTTGAGCACATGGACCCTTGGACCAGTGCCGCCTAGCTTGGGTTAGCCTTTGGTACGCAGTTGCAGCCCTCACAACCAACCGCAGCTATGCTGCTTACAACCACACATTCCCATAGCGCTCACTCATTTGAAGCGATACTACCCTGTTACTGTTCCTGTAGGGGCCTACTTCAACCCCTACCCACCTGCCCCATGCCGCCTCAATGTCAGCTCTTGAAACTGCCAGCTTGGCGTCATAATGAAACTGAGCATGCAGCATGCGCATGTGCAGGGCCGCATCCTTAAGCTTAGCCAGGTATCTGTCCACGCTGGTAGGGTCCTGGCTGGTGGGCAACCCCATGCCCAGTCCAACCATGCGTAGTGGTACCTCGCGCGGCAGCCTGCGCAGGGGGAGGAATAGGATGCAAAACTGGGTGGTAGGTGACCTGAAGAGGATTGTCCGGGGGAAGGACGAGTCGTAAAACCAAATCAGATGAAGCAAAAGAGATGGAAACAGGCACCAGCAAGGCATCATGGGAAGCAATGAAAAGCTCGGAGCAGGGAGCGGTCCACATGAAAAAATCTGCAACTTACTTGGGCTTCCCCTCCAGCTCCACTGTGCCGTCTGGCAGCGCGGTGTAGCGCACCCCCTGACTGACGGTGCTCCACCTCGTGCTGCGCATGCCAATCTCCTCCACACTCACATGCATCTGCACAACCTGCCGCATGTCCACGTACACGCTCTGCGGGGGACGGAGGGAATGCAGTGTGTGCGTGTGCGTGTGTGTGCGTATATTTTGGGGTGGGGTGGGTGGATGAATGGCAGGGGCTTCGGCGTGCGGGACGGTGGCTTGGCGGGCCAGTGCGTTTGAATTAGCGAGTTAGCAACCGCGGCGGCACCAGGGAGCCTCGGAATAATGGGCAACCTCCTGCCATTCTAAACGGTATCATTTCAGAGGCTGCCAACTTCGACCGACTTAACAGAAGGGCCAACAGGCGGCCGGGCGCACCTCTGAGCCACCTGGGGCCAAGTTGTAGGATGAGTAGCGGCCCATGGCGCCCCGCCGACTGGAGGGGCCGCCCGTGCCGCGTGGGCTGATCAGCTCAAAGAGCGCCGGGATGCCGCCGCCACCTCCTGCTTCCCGAGCAGCAGCAGGGGTGGGTGGCACAGCCGTACTCCGCCTGCCCATGGGGCCCTGCGACCGCGACCAACAGCATCCACAATCAATAGTATGCAGTAAGGTTGGTGGCAGGGTACAAGGATTCAAGAGATGCAGTGAACCACAATTGAATCAACCAGGTAAGATGCCCATTGGCACGTCAATGTTGATCAAAGGCATGCAAGAATTCCTGCCCACCAGCACAGACATGGACGGCACATACCGCCTGCAAATCGTTCTGGGGCGCCACCCCTTTCTCACCGGCGAGAGGCCGGGGCCGACCATTTCTCCGGAGCCCATCAGAGTTAGCGTTGGGCTCCCAGCATCAGCAGCCGGGGCGGGGAGGTGCTGCCACAGCAGCACGCGCATTTCATATGGCAGCGCGTTTTGCAGCACCAAAGTGGGCTGGATTGAAAGGGTGACCTCCAGCGGGGAGGAGGCTCGTTGGATGGTACCAGGGGCCAGGCACTCCATGTGCTTGAAGGCTTGGAACTCACTGACCAGCTGCAGGGAAGGTGAAGCAGTACCGCATGCGCCGCCAGGGCAGAGCAACACACTGACGGGTCAGTGAAGCTTCACGTCGTGGTGGTGAGTGGACACAGACACTGGTTTCTGCAGCACTGAGACACTGGTGAGTCTACGCCACACAGCGGGCCAACTTCCAGTGGTGAGCTGTGCATGCCATGCCATCTTCCCTCAACACCCGCCCACCCACACATCATCACCACCCCATTCACCCACACATCTTGCTCACCTTTGCAGGAACGGCCTGCAGCGCTACGTGCAATGGCAACTCCTCCATGCCCAGCAAATCTGGCTCACACGACACATAGCCCTGCGAAAGAGGCATTTGAAAGTCTGACCCTCAGTGTGCAGCAGCTCAAAGGGTAGGCGTGTGGATTGTTGTGGCGTGTTGAAGGCCCGAAGCACTTGCCTGCTGGCTGAGCAGATGGTTGATGTCTGGTGTGAGGCGGATGACATCCCGCGCTGCCTCCTGAAACCCGTCGGGCCGCAGGAACAGGCGACCACCCAGCACTGCAGTCAGCGGCAGGTAGCACCCTGCACACCCCGCAGATGAACTGATGGTCAGCGCAGTAGAAGACTGATTGAATAGGACGGCTTCCCTTGGGGTATGGCAATGAGGCGACACTTGGTTCCGCAACCTGCACCGACGCTGGACCCACTTGCCCAGTCCCATGCTTTCAAGTAAAGCAGGGCACCCAGGGGCCCACCTGACTGCGGCTTGAGCGGCCCAATGGCTATGTCTCCTTCGCTTGACAAGGCCCCGCCCCTGCCTGACCCCGTTGTTGGCGGCACCAAGGAGGTGGTGGGAACATGCAGGCGCAGGCTGACCTCCCTGCACCACACAGCCAGCACAGAGGGATAGAATGGGTCACATGCGGGTGCGAAATAGATTTCCGGCCCGATGAAAATGAGTTTGGCAATGAGCCGTTATTATCAACAAGAGATGGCTTTCAAGGCACACCAAAGCAGCCGTCCTGCCATTGGAAAGCACTCCGAAGCCCCACTCACCTGCATATAGCGTTCTCCAGCCAGATGCCTGAGTGCAGTGTGATGATCTTGGTGCGGCCCACCAATATAATGTCGATGATGAGGGGCACCCATGTGGAGTCGGCAGGTGAGGTCATGCGGTAACGATACTTGCCCACTACGTTCACAGCCACGTCCTGTGGGGCATGGGCACAAGGCGGCTTCAGGTGAAGTGAGGGAAGCAGGAAGGGAGACACAGGCAGGCACATTGTATGAAATTAGTCAACTCCTGCGATTTGCGAACTGAAGCTTGGTGGCAGGGCAAATGAGTGGTTGGGAGAAGGGGACCAGTCGAGGACAGAATGGCAAGTGTCAGCATGCACAACAATACCAAACGACTCACCACCACAGGCATCCAGTTGCCCTCAAAGTGCAGGTTGATGGTGGCGCCCTGCCGCTCACTGCCCACGGCGCCGCTGCCAAACTGGACAAAGGAGAGACGCTTGGCGGCAGGCACCACCCGCAGATTCTCGCTGCCGCCGTTGTCCAGGCAAAACACGGGGGAGCGGGGGGCACCATCCTGCAGACCAAAGGCCAGATGGGTGAGCAACGCAAAGAACAGGCGGCAAAGGATGAACGACTTTGCTTGGAGAGGGTGCAGCTGATTGCTGCGGGACAGCATAAGTGGCAAGGCATGCAGCATATCGGCAGAATCCTCCTGATCACGGTGCACACGGGCTCAACCTTGAAGCTATGGCGATCAAACCATCACTCCAACCATAATCGCACCCCAACAGCTTCCCGCCCCAAGGTCTCACCCGGCTACTGTCATGGGTCCAATAGTAGACCTTCATGCCGCTCTGATTCTGGATCAAATACTTCTGAGGTGCACGTGATATCACACTGCCACTGCTGCTGCCAAAGCGGCCGGAGCCCACATGGACCGCTGCAGCCGCCGAAGCGGCTGCAGCCACTGTGCCCGCAGGCGCGGTGGGCTGCTGTGCGGCAGCGGCTTTTGCTGCGGCACCAGCTGGGATGACGTTGCCGCCTGAAGCAGGCCCCGGCATGCCAGGTGCGGTAGAGGCGAATGATCCCTGCTGATCGTGGCGTGTGAGCTGCTGGTCGGAGCCGCCATTGTTGGCAGATGCAAGCGTACCACCATGCGTGTGAAGGTCTCCGGACAGAGAGAAGTCTGCAGGCAGGGAGCCAGTCGGTCAGGGTGCCAGGTTGAGCGGGAAGAGGCGGCAGAGGCTGTGACGAGCAAACCCCACATCGCTGCTGGTGGATGAGAACTGCCCATAGCGGCACATCACTTTGACAGAAATGCCGCTGCCTGTAAGTACCCACAACCAAACGCCACAACCAAACACTTGTCCAGTCAGCCAGTTATGGAGCCAGTCAGCCACCTTGAGCGGTGCGCATGAATGCCAGCGCGTCCCCCACCGACAGCAGTGAGGCGGGGTTGAAATTGAGATCCAGGTGCTGCTCGCTGGTCAGCCACACATTGCTGCGGCAAAGGGTCACCCACAAGCAAGCAGGCAGCAGAAGCCAGATCATGGTCGGCAACAGGGAGCGGCTGGGCATGGCACACACTCAGCCTCATGCCTGCTGTGCAAGGGCGCAGCCCTACAGGTGCACGGGCGACACCTACACCTACCGCTTTCTCTCCCAGCCCCATGGTGCAGGCTCTGAACAGCCCCGCCCTTTGTCACGCCCACGCAGAACTCACGTGTGGCGGTCAGACAGGTAGATGGGGGACACAATGTCCACAAATTCTGCTGCCAAAGGCCAGGCATCGTAGAGCGCCTCCCAGCGGCTAGTGCTGCTGTTGAGGAAGCTGGCAAAACTCTTGAGTGACAGGCGGCCTGCACGTCACCAGAAATGACAGGGGTGTAGGCATTACATAAGACTAAAATACCAGCAGAACATGTGCGGCCATGGTTGGCAGGAAATCAGGAGTGCACTCGTGCAATCAACTGCACACTGGGATATGAATGAGGTGACAACAGTGAGTGATACCGCTGACCAAGCTCCAGTGCCCCACCTGCTTTGTTGGCCGGTCTGTCTGGCAGCAGCGATGCGGTATCATATGCAAGGCTCAAACCCGCAAGGCTGCACTGCAGCACATCGGGTGCCCCAAAGGTCTCCGGCTTGTCGTTGCACAGCACTGCTGTGGCCTGCTGTACCGCCAACGTTATCTGCAGGGAGGATGGGCGGAAGGGAGCCTGCTGCGCAGCCGCGCTGGTTGGCGCAGCCGCCGCAGCCACCGCCGTTGCGCCGGTGGGCGTTGACATGCTGCCTACGCTGCCCTGCTTGAGCAGCTGCTGCTCGAAACGCTGGCCCCCATCTGCTGTGGAATACGCGGGGGTGGTAGCTACGCTGCTGGCAACAGCAGCAGCGGGGGACAGCACCACGTGGTGTACGGCTGTGGTGGCTGACTGCCAGAAGGGGATGTGGCTAAAGGCTGCCCTCAGCGTTAGCTCTCCAGCCTCCACGTGCAGCAAAGTGGTGGAGGTGGCACGGAAGCGCTGCAGATACATGAGCTGAGTGCGGTCCTGCAGCCAGGCGCAGCAAGAAGGGCATCAGGTGAGGCAAGAGATATGCCAGCACACAGTAATACAAACTACCAATTGCGCGTGTAAGCCTTGCGGCCGCTGTGTTTTCAAGTGTGGCACAATGAGAGCAACACCTACTTCTAGACCAAGGCTGCTGAAAGCACCCACCTGGCTCTGCCGCTTGTAGTCGCGTAGCAGTTTGCGTGTATGGGGTGAGGCCACATCCATCACAAGCTCATCAACCAGCTGCCATGGCTTGCCTGCAGCACATGTGGTGCATAGTAAAGGAAGGGGCGTGTGAAGGTGCCCTCAGAGCAATGCACGGCAGGGCAGAGCTTGCTGGTTAACAATGCCGCAGAAAATCAGTTGGCACATAACAGCAGGGCACACAGCCGAAAGCTGCGTGCACATGTGGCTCTTCTTTACTAGTTGGCAGGCATAAGAGAGGTACACCCAGCCATCTGCACTGAGCACAGGAAAGCCTACCACTGGTGTCGCCCACTTCAACACTGTCCACGGCAGCCAGCATGGAGTCGAGACGACGCGGGCCCCGCTGCCGCCCGAGCCCCGCGAGCACTGCAGCAGCCGCTGGACACGCGGCCATGCGGCTGCCGCCGGGTTGCGCCCCCATGGACTTGCGCGCATTGTAGCGGCGCCAGCAGCGCTGGATCAAGGTGGCCGCACGGTGAAGTCGCTCCACCTCCCCTTGCTCGGCTGCCTTGGGCACCTGCTCACGGTAGGGGAAATTCTTAGGAACGTGTTGTGGATGTGTCACGGTAGCCAAACAGTGCCTCTGACCCAATCCAGGGGTTGATTATTTGGGATATGTGGATAGGCAGCCTGGTCTGCCCAACAGCAGCGGATCATGCGGACGGCGATAGTTCAAGCCGCCTGCATGCATCGGCCAGCCTGTTCCTGGCGGGCGCACCCACCTTCATGGCCATATCGACCTTACAGCTGAAGGGCAGCATGGCGCAGTTGACGCGTGCCGAAGGGTCACGCACAAATGCCGCCGTGTCCCGCAGGTCCACCTGAAAGACAGGCGAGTGGCAGTGTGCGGCAGGGGGGGGTTGAAGACCAGGGAGGCGATTATAACTTGCTTGCAAGATCAAGATGGCAATCAGCTACATCCCAAGCTTTTGAGATGCACCAGTGCTATTCAGCTACACTCTCAGGCTGCCGTGAGGCATGGATCACACGCCTTTATGCTATAACAGTTTAGCCATGAGAGTGTGCCTACTGCAACCCAGCTGGCAAGGACTGGGCGCCTCAATGGTGCCTCACCTTGATATTGGTCTCCCCATCGCCACCAGAGTTATAGGCAAAGCGCAGCGCGGTGGCAGTCAGTGCCAGCCCCCTCTCCTCAAGTGCCAACCGCTCGTCTGCAGGGCAAAGGGGAAGGCAGGGGCCAAAACTGGTTTTATGTGTAGCGTGTTGATCGTGCAATAGGAAAAGAAAGAAAGTGGAAAAAGCAAGAAGTGCCCGCCCTCACCCTTGTCATCCACCTCTCCCAACACCGCAAACGCCAGCGCCATGTCCGCGACCTGCTCAAACCCACTTTTCTGCACAGCAGTGAGACAGGGGAAAGGGAGGGGGGCAGAAGTAGAGCCAGTTGGGAACTATCCGCCGCGCAGGATCAGGTGGGTTGCTGTTCCATGCAGTCCTCGCTCCCTCGGTAGCGACAGCTAGGGAGTAGCCAGGGCCAGTTCCTTGCCAATCATCTCTCCATGCCAGGGCCAGGCCAAAGAAAGGTCCGTTGTTTTGTCTCCTACCCGCTGTCATCTCCCTCCACCCACCTGTGTGGGGTCCGGTGCGTTCCACAGCTGGCTGCTCATCTCCTGCGCTTCTGCCACATCATAAACGGGCAAAAATATCTGGGAAGAGGTAACCAGTAAGTTGAAGTACAGCCAGGCAGAGGGCCCCGGTGCCACAACCGGTGGAGGCGGCGGCCTGACTGGTGCAAGGTTGTCTCGCTCGCCCGGGGGGCGCTGTGGGCTGTAGGGTGCACTGAAGATGTTGCTCAAACTCCATACCTGTCAAGGGACAGGAAAGTAGACAGGGAGGGTTGAAATGCAGCGAAAAGCATCAGGCAGGTAGCACGAGCCTGACAAGACATGCAGGCGTGACTGCAAGCCTGCCAGCAGTGAGGCTGGCTGCAGTATTGGATCAGAAGCTCTGCATTGCAGTTTGCTTGTGTCGCACCATTGTGCCACACATCAACTTCCTTCACTAGCATTCCTTTGGGCCATCCCATCCCACTCGGCCCAGGCCATGCGACCCACTCAACGTCAGTCCAAGCGAACCCTGCCGAGCACCCTCACTCTTGCTGCCTTACCAGGCTAAGGTCCTGGAAGTAAGGCCAGTTGAGCAGAGCATCGCTGATAGCCACCTCCACCGCCATGGTGCTGTCGGCATGCATGGCCAGAGAGACCTCCAGCTTCAGCCGTGGGTTGGAGCCATGCGGCGCATGCGGGCTGCAGGTGATAGATCAAGGGAAGGATTTGGTGAGCTGCTATGGGTAGGAAGGAGTTCAAGACAGATGCTTTCGAGGGATGATTAAATGATCAGTGCTCACCGTGCGCCAGTAGATTCGTCAGGAGGTATTGCATGTGGGGCGGACAGAATCTTAACCACCGCCACATCCTCTTCACCGTCACCCAGCATATCATCCTGTACCAGCTCGATGACTCTACCATACTGGTAGTGATGGTGCCCGCCGCTTGGTGAAGTGGCATCCCCACCGTGCTGGGCGCTGCCAGGGGGCGTGCCAGCGGCAGCGGCGCCTGGCGTGGCACCTGAGGCGCCCGCGCTGCTGGGCGTATGGATGGAGCGTCGCCGCTCCGCTTGTTCGGACAGCCTCCGTGCCACTGCAGTGCACGGCGGCAAACAGCGGGTGATGCAAAAAGACTAAGATGTACTATGATGGCAGCATATATGCAGGCAACTGGGCAGTTTGATAAGCCATGCCAACCGTAATTACGCACCAGACAGACGTATGCCGGTGTGGGGATTAGGGTCCAGGTGTGACAAGCGGCGCCCATCAGTGGCAATCCCCCGAGGCAGACCAGTCGTGGTGCCATGTGGACTGCCCGAGCCACCTGACAGAAGCCCGGGAGTAGCAGCTGGTGGCCGCTGTGAGTTGGGCAACATGAAACTGAAGCCACCAGTGCTGGGAGTGGCAGGGGTGTCTGCCAATGTCCCTGGCGTGCTATCACCTTCACCATACTCCGCCGCTGGCCTGCTGCCTCCAGCCTGTTTGCTGGGAGGGCTGGGCTGGGCCAGCGTGGGAACATCACTGGGCTGGTGGTGCAGTTGTTGAGTGGCTTGGCGTGCCGCTTGATAAAGGGGGACCATGGGATCATCTGCTGACCTGGCACTTGGCAAGATATTGCCCGCACCATTCTGACCAATATTGGAGTTAGCGTAATTGCCATCGCCATCTCTCTCCTCTGCTTCAGCCCAGCTGTGCTCACGCTGCACTGCGGCAACGGATGGGCTGCATCCCGCCAGCAGCGCTGCCCGCTGCTCCTCGGTCAAGTGGTCAAGAAGCAGCTCCGCCGCAGCATCTGACAGCACACGCTGGCGCACTTCAGGTGGTGCAAGGCTGTCTGCTGCTTCTTCAGATCCCGCTGCCGCAGCCGTTGCTACACCTGACGGCCAGCGGTCAGCGTCAGCAAAAGTAGGGGTGCATTGCTCGCTGTCGCTGAAATGGGAGGGTGGTGTCACCATGCCCTCGTCACCATCTACATCACTGGCCGGCCCCACAAAGCCTGCCCCTGCTGCTGTAGCGGCCGCTGCCTTGTCGGCCTGCGCAGCCAGCAGCCGCGATTGCTGCACAAACTCCTGGAGCCTGCAACATCAGCGGAAAACTCAACAACAGAGGTGAACCAAACGACAAGCCACTTTCCTTCCCACATGTCCCTTATTTGACTGTGCTGCCCCGAACGGCAATGCTAAAAGGGCAGAAGGGTGCCCATACCCTCACAGAGCCACCCAGAGCTACACTAGGCGGAGAGCTATGTAAATCGGTCTTTCCAAGCCTTCCCACCCCTCCAGCCACAGCCGCCCAGCTGCCGGCTGCCCAAACCAATCACCTGTATGCCATGCGCAGGTCCTGCAGGTCCAGGCTGGTGCTGGCCACCTTCATAAAGGTCTGGCCGCCATTCATCACACCAAGGTCTAGCAAGAGGTTGCTAGCCTGCAACACACAGATCAACAGAGCAAACAAACACGAGAATCACAAGGGGAGGCAAGCACCAGCAAGGCAGGGCTTGGTAAGAGCTTCAGCGCAAGTGCAAACTGGGACATCGGGCATAAAAATGGCTGCACCACTTCAAGCTGCATAGCACAGCCGACCATGCCATGCTGGCATTAATAGCTCAATCTAGGCACCTGGGCACGCATGAATGGTCGTAGCTGCAAGATATCATCAGGGCCGGCGTAGAGGTAGGTGGGGTCAGGGTCTTTCCACTCCCGTGGGTGCGCCTCAAACACAGCCTGCAGGCAGTGACACTTACACGAATACTTGGGCTAGCGAGCAAAGTAAAGGAGAAAGGAGATATACACATAAGCTGCAGACGAACGAATCTCCTGTGAAGCAATCAATCAATCAAACAATGCATCCTGCAGGCAGACACCCACCGACACGCGTGGCGTGGCAACAGTGAGGCGGAAGTAGGGGAACATGCCGGGAAGAGGCCCGAACTTCATGTGAGAGTTGAACTGGACCTGCAGAGGATCCTGGAGTGATGATGTTGGTGCGCTGAGAGAAGGAGGCAGTCAATGCACACACTGATACACGACAGGCAACAGCAGTTTTGCAAGGTAATTGCAGCATGTGCCTGGTGCAAGAGCCACGCAGTGCAATAGGCCCCCGTCCAACTCGCCTGTGGCGGCACTGGCGGTGGCCCAGCTGGCTGTGCTCCAGCAGCAGGCGCGCCTCCTTTGACATACTTTTCTGGGTGCAAGTATTCATCCAAGTTGCCCCCAACAAAATCCATAAGGGCGGTGTAGTTGGGGGCATTCAGCACCGCAGCCAACGGCGTGGCGGAGAAGTGCAGGAGCGGGACAGTACGTGTCGGTTGTGCGCCGCGACTGCCTGGCATGCTGAAGAGCGCCAAGGCAATGCAGGTGGGGTGGATGATGGGTGAGCTGCAGTCCAGGAGTGAATGAAAGAAGAACAAAAACGGTAAGGGCATTTGCTTGCAAGGCGCAGCAGCAAGTGCCAGCACTCGCAGTTGTAAAGCTTATTGCAAGCCTGCCATAGCAGCTCACCCTGTGATAAGGTCCCAAACCTCAATGGGCCATGAGAAGGAGGAGAGCGAGGCCGGGATGCAAGAGCCTTGCCGTGGGTTGACGTAGGAGGGGCCGCGCTCCTTCTGCGCAGATTTCCGTCAATTTGGATAAGTCCGCAGCAACCGTCAGTTTGGATAATGATTGCCAAACAGTGAACATGGATAACAAATGACACATGTCTTGAGCAGTTCATTGCCAATACACGACATTGTTTAAGGAGAGTAGAAGACACAGTAAATAATGTCAAAAGCTAAGAATGGACTTGGTCCAGATTGGAAACCGACGCACAGGCCTAACGGAACGTAGAAGTTGGGTTTGGGCGCAGGCGACAATACGAAAGTTTTTTAACGGAGGACCAGTACTGAACTAGTTCGATTGAGTCTACTCTAGAGTTAGATAACGCACCACATCGGCTGAACACGAAGGTTAAAATTGCTCACCGAAGCATACCAAGGGTTCTAATCGGATGATGCGTGTTCGATTCAGTCGAAAGCCAACGCACCACCTAGCCGAACATGGTTGCACACCGAATACACGTTATAAAGTGAAGATTTAATCGGCAGGCCAACGCTAAATAAGCTCTGGTTGGAAATCGACGCGCCACCCTCGACTAAACGGCAAAAGAAGGTTTGGCATCACTGAATGCAACAGACGAAGATGCTGCAGATGCTTGTTGACATCAGAACAGTGCAGTCCGAGCTCAGGTTGGACAGCCAATCTCCTTCCAGCAAGCCCTGTGTGCCATACATACAGCCAAATTTCCCAGGTGCCTTGCTTTCGATGGCACAGCCTTGACCCCCAAGTACCCCTCAAAGCAACACACCACCCGCTTGCCTGGAAGTAGAAGTTGGGCACCCGCACCATTTGGCCCTGCACCACCGTGAAACTCTCTATGGAGATGATGAACTGCGGGTCAGGTAGCGGGTTCTCTGCAGGCAGGCGGGCGGGCAAACGGGTAAAGAGGCAGATTTGTGGCCATCTCTAGACATTCCTATTGGCAGCAACACATGGGTATGGGCAGGTAGCAGAGGTTGCGCAGGTTGGTGCAGTCACATGTCAGCCAGGGTGTATCAAGGTGTATCTTCTGCGGCACAGTTCTACATGCCTTCCTGTGGCATGCAAGTAAAATGCAACGATGCATCAATGAACTCCATGCATGAGGGCACCTTCTACTTTTCATCACCTCTTCGAACACACCCCACCCCACCCACCCTTGCGCGGCGGCAATTGGTCCTCCGCATCCAGCACCAATGGGTTGAGGTTGGTCTGGGCCGCATCCTCCACCATCATAGGTACCTTGGGCGACGCCGGGCCTTGAGCAGCGCCGCTGGCACCGCCGAGCTGCAACGTGCTGGGCCTGGCGCCATCGCCGGTAACACGCTCAATCGTCACCTCAGGGTGTGCGGTCTCGCCCTCTAATAGTCCTCTGCACATGATATGGGGCCAGGGCGCAACCCATCTGTTAAGTGGGCGAAAAATGAAGTGCAGAGTTGACTCAGCACAGCGGCGCGTTATCACCCCAGATGCTTAATGGCATGAAACTGTGGCTTCAGCAAATGCGCATCAGGAACGCAGATATCCAGTCAGTCAAGCATGCATAGAAGTTATGCAGCACGCTGCACCGCAGCGTCCCACTCACTTGACGCCCCTGCCAACTGCCTCTGCCATATCGGTCAGGTTCCAGTCTGGTGTGGAGCCCAGAGGCGCCCCTGCAACTTGATCGCGCTGTGCCTGCTCCTCCAGCTCATCGACCGTCAGGCCACCTTCAGATATGTGGAGAACGCCGCTAGGCGTCTCCTACGCAGACACAGACACACACGCACACACACGCACGTTGGGCCACGGGTCGAGGGCCCATGATGTCCTTGGGTTACTGGCGCAGGGAGCAGCTGCTGCGTCTACATTGGCAGTGTGCTGCTAGCTACAAACAGCAAGGTAAGAAAGCATCCCAATATGCTGCTGACTACCCAATGCAACTCACATTGTGCCACCATATTTTATGCCTGCAACACCTGCACTGCAAGCCGCCTGTTTCACATACTAATGCCATGTGGACGAGCACTCACCTGTGCATTTAGATCGTTCAAATACAGCACACCCTCAGGCCTCCTCTGCTGTCGCCGCATGCGAAGAGCGGCGCGCGCCTGGTTGTTGCGTTGCAGCGCGCCAGCGGCGCCCACCGCCTCTGCTGCTGCTGCCTCTGCCACCTGGCCCACCCCATGTTTGATACGCTGGCCCATGACATGCAGCGGATTCTCCCCGGCCAACTGCTGCCGTGCTGCAGCTGCTGCCTGCTCTGCGGACTCCTGCTGAGCAGCGGCGGCCGCCATCTCCTGCGCTGCTGCAGCCTGACGTGGGTCGGGCGAAGCACTGCCGCACCCATCACCCTCGTGGTAGCTGCTGTACTTGAACTCATGGGTGCTTCAACAGGGAAGGAAAGAATAGGATTGCATATGAGTACTATGTAAATTTCAGTGTATGTGGAGCTGGGTATGGATGGGTTGAGAGCCACATTGGTGAGAGGGTGGGAGCAAGGTGGCAGGCACCGTAGTGGAGAGGGAGCCCTTGCAATGCCGCTGTGTGTAAGTATCTGACGTTAATGGGTGGTTATCTCACCACTTGATTGCCTCATCCATCATATCTGCCAGCGGCGGCAACTCGCAGTCAGCCAGCACATTGGGAGGCATGACACCCCCTGCATGCACCCGTTATTGAGCAGTTGAGGGGGATGAGGACCTGTTGGACAGTGTGAGACTGGGGTTGCGTGCAAAGGAGCTAAAATATGAGTTTGCCTGGCCAGAGCCGATACACAAGGAGTGACTTGTATTGTCCCACATATCGTCCCTGCACAACGAAACCATCCTGCCATGCTTGCCCCACCTGGTATGGACACCAGCAAGTGCTCTAGCGTGGCCCCTAATGCGCTGCGACTAGAGCTGGTGGTTGGCAGCACAATGCCCAGGTTGCGTAGCTGCACAATGATCTCAAGAGGCTGTGCTTCCAAGCCATTGCTGTCGGCGGGTGATGCTATGTCTGATGAAGAGTCCACCGCAGCGTCCGCTGCAGCTGCCACAGCGGCACCTGGATGACTGGCTGCCACACCGCCGGCAGCAACGGCGGCTGTTGTGGGCGCACCGCCGGCGGCAGCGGCCTGCACTGCCTCTGTCGTTTTCTCGCTGGTTTTGGTAGCAGCGGAGGTGATGATGCTCACGGCACCCATAACGTCAGCGACAAAACGCAGCAGCAGCAAAATTCGGGGATTCTGCAAGGCAGTTCAAGCAAGCGTAATACAGTTACAATGTGAGGGCAACGTAGCCACCAGCACGGTATTGTGGGCCTTGTGCAGGGCACATGGATGGGACGATGCATTGCATGTTCCAATGGAATCCTTGTCATCCCATCCCAGTAGGATGTCTGCCGCAGCTTGGAATCAGCAAACTCACACCACTCTCAACAGCAATATCGCCACCCACCTGCACCAGTACATTGAGGCGAGGCCCCGCTCTCCTGGGATCCACATAGGAGGTGAATGCCGCCTCCATGCTGCAAAACTCCTCGCCGCCGTGCGGGATCAGCACCAGGCTGTGCTCAGGGCGGGCACGCAGGTCTCGTACGACAACGTCCTGCAGGCTGGCTGCCAGGTGCAAGCGCACATCGCGGGGGCCTGCGACACACGAGGGAGTAAGCCGGGTCATGCATGCAACTTTGGAAATAGACACTGGAAGCAGAACAAGGTAGCCCCAGTGATGAAACGGTAGGTGCTTTCTGGCTGCATGGCTGCCTGGTTGGGAAGGACAACTTCCATCTGACCCATGCTGCCCATTGCGCGTGAGAAAGAAGCTGTCATGTCTACAATGAGCAGGAGATAGCTTGAATGGTGGTTTCCCGTCCCTGGCAGCTCACCAGATGCATGGGTGACTGCCCGCTGGTCCACCACCACCCGTCCCTGCTCCAGCTTGATGCTCATCAGGTCTCGCGACTGCACCCGGAACAGCACATCAACACCGACTATGCACACAGTGACCTGCAGAATGGGACACAAGGGCGGCCACAAGGGCATGGTGGGTGGGGGAAATGGGGTCAGAAGGCAGAGCACGAGGGAAAGGGGGCGACAGCCATGGACATGTAGGCAGGGCATGCGTGTGGCCATGCATCAGCCATGGCACTTCAAAAGGTGGGGTACATTGCCATTGTTGCAGCCATCGAGGGCTTCACATCAGCACCACCCCCAGCTTTATCGCTGGTTCCAGTCATCTCTCAGTCGTAAGTCGCACCTTGAGCGCATTCTGCAGCTTGGGCAGATGCTTGGGCGAGGGCGGCTCGGCTGCCACAGGGGTGGGTGGCGGCGACTCTCCACCAGCTGGCGCCAGCGCGTCAGTGATTTGGGTGAGCTGTGTAGCGAATGCCGTCATGCTGGCCTGCTGCTTTATCCTCACATAGGCCAGCATCTGTCCCACCTCCACACACAAGTCGGCTGCTGCGGGGCGCAATGCTGTGGCAGGACTGCTGGCGAAATGCATGCGGGCCTGCATGTGGTGACACACCGGAAGGCATACAGTAAGTGGCAAACCCATATACTCGCATCGCTGCTTGGTTTCTTCACGTCTCAGGGTAACAGAAAGTCATGCAAATGGACGATCATGATGCCACGTCCAGCGGGGCATGCAACTGTGCAAACCACCATACATACACTCACAACAGCAAGAAGAAGCTCAAGGCGGTGCACCTGTGGGCCTATCAGTGGTATTGGTATGTGGACCACTGCGTCCATGGGGGTGGCCTGCCCCATTTGGATGCGCTTGATGGCGGAGGTGCGGTTACGCAGGAAGATGGTCTGGCAGGCGCGAGCCCAGCTGCACGTGTACGGATGAAATCAATGGCAGCCACGGTGTAGTTGAAGTGGGGACACAGCGCGGGAGTATAGATGGGCAACAAGAGTGATGGGCTGCCAGGGTGAGATTGGATGTCAAGCAGCATGACTCAGCAAGCAGCTGTTGGTCAACTGCCGACTTCTATGTAGGCCAACGATGCATATTAAGCAACATACGTGCCACCGAATTTCTCAAGATAAACAGGACAAAACAGCGGAGCACTCACAGCTTGCGTGCGTGGGACACGGGAGTTATGCCCAGGTGTGCACGGCGCAACATGACATGCCACGTGTTGAGGCGTCGGGCACGCGCGGGGAGCGGGCGCAGCACGTAGGCGTGACGTGCCGTTTCTGGCAGCTGCAGGTCGCGCACTATAATGCCATCCACGCTGGCACCCGCACTCAGGCAGCCATCACTCTGCGACAGGGCAATGGCAGGAAGCAGTGTGAACGAACTGAACAGGAATAAGCAAGGCAGGCAAGTGGGCAAGCTCACGAACGGCATGTAGGCCGGTGTTTGTCTCTCAACACCACATCCAGCGCTAGTTACCGCCAGCCTGGCTTGCCTGCATGCGCATGCCAGCCTTGACGTTTGCCACGCTAACAGAGTACACAGGGGCCAACCAGCGGGCCCAGAGGTACGCATCATCGTCTCTCTTCACGCTGATGCCCCAGGCGCGGCGGTACGACACGTTGGAGGCGCCAGCTGCTCCTGATCGTGCGCTGCTGCTCTTGGGGGTCCAGGTGCCAATCTGTGGAGGCGATGGAGAGGGATGAGGGTGATCTTACTGCAGGTTCGGCAGAATAAGAGGTGGGGGCATCGCAAGCGCAGTAGGGGGCCAGAGCTCCCTTGGTACTGCTGGTCCCACATGAGAGTAATACGACGACAGGTATGCTGGCAATGCATCCAGCCAACATGACATAGGCATTCTGGCACTGCACTGGCAACTCACTGCCCACTGTTGTGCCATGACAGCTACTCACCAGCCACAGCAGGGAGACCTGCGCCACCCCAAACGACAGCAACAGCTTGGGACTCCGAGGTCGCACCAGGGGTGGCACCGCATGCTGCTGGCTGTCTGCTCCCGACCCTGCTGTGTGCTTTGGCGCCTCCTTCTGCAGCTTAGCATAGACATAGCCCTCCTCCTCCAATCCCAGTACCATCCGGCTCTTCTCCAGGTTTTCAAACATGGTGCGCATCGCCTTCTCCACTGCAATATTGAAGCGGTAGAGGCCCACGGCAAACATGCAAAATGTCCAGTCAAGTGGGAAGAGTGTTGGTCGATGAAAATCGTGAAGCAACTCCGGAAGCATGGCAAGATGGGCAGGTCCCACCTGACAGAAGATGCCAGATGTGCAGCGGCGACAGCCAGGCCTGCAGGCCAATGGTTGACACCGCCGCCGCCAGTTCAGCGCCGCCGGGCTCCCCTGGTGCCGCACTCAGCGGCTGCAGAATGTGGCCCCGCAGGCTCCTGCATGTGGCAGGTGGGGTTTCACAGGAGGAAGGGACATGTTGGCACAAGCAAGCACGCATTGCGCTGGCCACCAAAGGAAGGTTTTCAGCGGGCGACAAGCTTGCTTCCATGATTCTAGGGTGAGGGCTATGCATGCACTGGTGTCCAAGATTGAAAGGCAGAGTTTGCGAGCCCAGGCAACTCACCCGCACTTCAAAAAGGGTACGAGAGGGATGGGATACTGGCTGGGGTCCTGAATGAACTCAGCAGGCAGCCCCCCGACCAATCCAGTTCGGGATGTGGCCCCGCCACCGCTGCTGACACCGGCACCGGCTCCAGTGCCCGTCAGCCGCTGGCCGGGCGTGTTGCTGCCGCTGACGCCACCGCTAGTCATGCCGCCCTCCCCACTGAACATGCTGCTCACATGCCGCTGGGAGCGACCACGCAGGGGCACCGCTTGCAGGCGCGCCATGAGCGACTGCATGCCGCAAGAGCGCAGTAGACAGAGAACAGGGCTGAGCTTGCATGGCACCACTCAGAAAATGCACTGCCGCTCTGTAATAATACCTCAGTGACAGGCAGGCTGCGGCAGCTCTAGGTGCTGGATCTCCAGGCATCCCTCTTGCTGCCCGTTGAACCAGCGCCTGTACGCCAATCATAGTCTAACAAAACATCCATTCCATGGCACACATGAAGAAATAGTAGACCACTCTCACCAGCCGAGCGCTCTGGTGTGCCTCCTGCCCGCGGATGCCCGCCAGTATGAGCGCCAAATCATCAGGATAGGCCCACACCTTGGCCATGCTGGCCACCTCAACCTCACGCAGCAGTGCCTCCAGGCTCTCAAGTTCCTGTGCGCGCCCAAGGTAATGCAAATCAAGGAATCTTAATGAGTTTGCTGACGCCTTGCTTGTGATGTAGCGGCAATATCAGGATAAAAATGGCTGTGGTAGAAAGCGGGCACTAGGCATGCGGGTTGACGATGTGTGCTATCTTCAAGCCCTCCTGCACCCCAAACTGAGTGCTCAAAATATCTGTGTATGTGCATTTTAACATGCAGAAAAACGTTACATTGTCAATTTTCTATGACGACAAACGCAACACACAAAATTAAACGTGAACCAGCGCACCTGTAACTCCTCTGTGTATGTGCGGCGCGTGGCGTCAAAAGTGACACGGGCAGGTGCCAGGCGTGCCGCAACCGCATGCCGCGTCTCCCTTGAGAGGTAGGAGAAGACATCAATGTACGCGGTAGCATCAGTCCGCCTTGCCACACCACCCTGCACACAAGCAGTGCCAGGGATGGGGCCAGGGGTTTGAGGAATGGGTTGGAAAGGCAAAGCAGGCGCGACACATGATGTGGCAAGGCAGCAGGACCTGGAACCTGGCCAGGTTTTGTTATCTGGGCTGGGGCTGTTGGCAGATAGCAGGCAGTTGCACCTGCGGCAGCAATGGTGCGATGTGACACGCACCCGCAGGCAGCCGCACGCGTCTTCTCCCACCACCGAGAGATTGATGTTCTGCAGCGCCACGGTTAGCGCATACCGCAAGGGCTCGGGGGGGTCACCCACGGCAGCTGCAGCTGCAACAGCTGTCACGGGGTCGGCTACAACAGCTGGATCCATGGGGGCAGATGCTGAGGTGGCGCGGGTTGCAGTATGCGGCTTGGCCGCGCCCTGCTTGGTGCCTCCCGTGTTGCTGCCAACGCCACAACCCCCGCCGCCCATCCGCACGATGTCAACCTGCGCATTGTGTTGGTACGGCAGCTGCACTGCCAGGCCGGGGCAGTGCAGCGCGAGGGTATTTCCCTCAAGCGTCAGCAGGCCCAGCATGGGGGTGCCATGGGCCGCAAAGCTCTGCATCACCATCTCTGGGACAGGCTCTGGGCAGGATGGCAGCGGTGGTGGGGGAGCAGCTGGGCCAAGCAGCTGCCCAGAGTTGGTCCCACACCCTGGCTGCGTTGCTGCTGCTGGCTTGGGAGTGTTTGTGGTTGGGGGCTTCACCAGGGGGGTGGCCCAAGTCCAAGGCGCCAGCCGACATGCATCCCAGCAGTCTATGAAATGCAGCAAGGCGGCAAACGTGCGGGTGTGGTATGTCACAGCCACCGCCGCCAGCTGCACGATTGTGTCGCTGCCGCCTGGCCGCCAGTGGGAAGGGTGCCAGGTGGCCTGCTGCTCCAAAGGTGAATCCACTGTGAGCCCACCAGCCCCAGGGCGGGGGGTGATGGAGAGCATAAGGAAAGCATCGGGCAGCTGGGCAGACAACGCCTCTGCGTGAAGGCAAAGGAGCAGGGGGGACGGAAAGAGGCAAGGTGCAATGGCTGATCAAGCTCGGCTGGGCAGGGAAGCCTCTTGACACGGCAGCAACCAATCAGAGCAGCACAATAGCTTGCCATCCATGCACTGATAAGGCAGCCCATGTGATGAGTGGTTTCCTGCAACTTCACTCTGCTGCATGAGCAAGCGAGTCAAGAAACACTGGCTCAGCCACATGCCTGACCGCTTCCAGAGCAAACCCAGCTCAGCCCTGCCTGCCCACCTTCTGCCACCGTGCCGTGCACAGCGTACTGGAAGAAATCTGCCGCCTTGCACACGCGTCGGCACACGGAGCTGGGAGCGCTTAAGATCTTGCTGTTGGCGGGCACAGGGGAGAGGGGCGTGCCGCAGGGGCCGCAAGAGAGCTGATCCACAGAGAGCTCCAGCGCGCCTGCAGAATAATGAAGCAAAGGGAACGGCAACAACGGGGAAAAGCAAGGTAAACAACAGCGACACTGACACAGGTAATCAAGAATTACGACTGTGAAGCGCAGGTTCAAGGCAGAGAATCAGAGATGGGAGTGTCTGAAGTTGCCACAAGTCCATGCTGTGGCATCTGCTGTGTCCCCTACCCACCTTGTGTGTTCATGCCTAGTGACAGTGAATGCAATGTCAGCTGCACATAGGACGGCCGTGCGGTGGCAAAATGTGGCGGGGGGGCTGCCGCGGGGCTCTGCGTGCACAGTGCCAGCCCCAGCTTTGGACAACTGGCTCTGATCCGCAGCCCAATTGTTTGCCCGTCTACCGCTGCTGCCGTTGGCACCAGCACCGGGGTTGCCGCCCCAGCTGCCGCTGTTGCAGTGCCTCTTCCGCTTCTCCCACGCCTTTTCGCCGCTGTAGCAGGCCGCCCATTGGCTGGCGGCGCTTCAGGCGGCTGATCATGGTGCAGCAGTTGCTGCAGCAGCGCTGGCGAGGGAGGCTCCCGGTTGTGCACCAAAGCATCAAGCTTGTCAGCCACAAAGTGGGCCAGAGGCGTACAGCCTGCCAGCCGTGCATTGTGCACTGCCGCCACGCCATACCTGCATAGCGCGGTGCGAGGTGCTCAACAGAGGCGTTTGAAACAAAACAACTGGCGGTGGGTGGATGCTGCTAGCCAACCGCCTCACCAAGCCAATGTCCCATCCACATCTGCTGGCTACGCTTAGCGATCCCTTGGGCGTTTACCCGCCAGCAAGTCCAGTGGCAGTGACACACAAGGCCACTGCCAGCCATGAACCGTGCCGCTCACCTAAAGTGTGCAACCTCCTCGGCGCTAAGCTCAGCCTCCAGCTCAGCCAGGCGCTTCAAGTCAGCGGCAGCTGCAGGGATCACGCGCCGCCGCTGCCACCACCGCCGCCCCGGCTCCTGCAGGCAACTAGAAGCAGGCACTTCTAAATGCCTCCACCACACCAACTGAATGGCATAGAGAGGCTGCCCAACAAACCCTGCGGAACTAGCCCTCAGTGCCGCGGATAAGGCTGTTCAAGCTCGAGGAGCTGCGCTGCGAAAACTCACGTGGAAGCCGGGTGAGGTGACGTGAGACGCGGCATACAGCGCCTGATACTCTATTCGCCGCTGACGTCGCTGCTCTAGCAACACCAGGGGCACCTCGTGCCGGGCAGTGCGCCCACATTCCGTCGCTAGCGACCGGCCTGCATGTTGCCACCAGGCCGCCGCATGCTGGTGGACAGGCACTTGGGGCCGCGCGGCCCAGTGGGCGCCAAAGTGCTGGTGGTGCAGTTGGCGGTCCAGCAGCCTGCACACAACACAAGATACAGACTCAGCGACAACGTGGGGGTCCATCTGGCGGTGTGATGCACTCACTACCAACCAGCAGCCACTCCAAGCCGCCGGCCTCGCACGTGCTACACACCGCAACAGCAACAGCCAGCACCCGGCGATACAACAGGCGTGGAATGGCAGCACTGGCAGTTGCACGCTGATGTTGCAAAGGCACCAACCTATTCGCTATTGCTACAGACGCGGCGTTGACCTCTGGTATCAGGGCTTTAAGGGACACAGAGATATCCAGTAGTAGCATGCCGCCACTGCTGCTACCTGCACTGCTATGGGAAGCTGCTGTTGTGCCAGCAACGCTGCCGCTTTCGCCCCCAGCCGCCGCCTCAGCCGTGGCGGGCTGCTTTCCAGCGGTTGGAGGCGCAGGTGAGGGCTGCTGCTGTTGGTCCCGCGGCGTTTGGGAGCGGGAGGAGGGTTGGTCTGTCTCGTGTCCCGCTGCTGCCAAGGCTGCTGTTCCTGCCTGCTGCCAATGCTCCGCTATGCTGGGCAAAACATTTAGCTTCGTAGCAGAGCCGCCAGAAGTTGCCGCTCGCCAGGCCCGCTGCTCTGCTGGGGAGACGAATGTGGGCAGCTCTTCTAGCATCACGCTGGTCCTGTCCAGCACAGAGTGGTGCTGGGGGGGGTCCACAGGATCAGCAAAGCCGTTTGCACTGTCGACGGCTGCATCAGCAGCTGCGGCCAGCCCTGTAGAGCCAAAGCGCTGGTGCCGCGGAGAATCGGGTGATTCATCGTCGTAATCTGTGTCAAATGACGCTGCTAAGCTTAGGGAGGAGATCTGCTTCAACATATGCTCTCCGTTCTCAGCCCCTGCTATGCCTATTGCGCCTGCTGCTGCCTGCGCTGCGGGGTTTCTCGCGGCGTGGTCATCAAAGGGCGGTGGGTGCTTTGCTACTTGCTGGGCGGGCCCAGGACTGGGGCCAGGGGATACAGGGCCGCCAACTGTCCCAGCGGTGGCTCCTCTGCCGCTGCCACCAGCTGCTGCCGTGCGGGGGGCCACGGTATAGCCTGGGGGAAGCAAGCAAAGCGCCACAGAACACTCCCATTGTCTGAACAGCACATGCTCCTCCATAGGCGCACCCTGCAACAGCCCCCAGCAGTCAAACCAGCCATCGCTGGCGCCCGCTGGCTGCTCCTGCTGGTGGTGGGGCTGGGGCTGCCGCACATCCTGCGGTGGCTGCTGCAGCTGCTGCGGCTGCGTCTCTGCATCGAAAGGGACAGGATCTACAGTGACCCTGGCTCGCCGACGCTTGCCGGGGCTAATCCTGTCAGCACGCGCTGTCGCTGCCGCAGACGTACGTCCAGGCAAAAAAGAAAAGGGGCCGGCTGCGGCTGCAGAGGACGTTGCTTGAGCGTGCGCCATGGCTGCCTGGGCTACGTGGAAGCCTCTCCAAGTGCTGGGGAAGGTAATCAGGGAGAGTCTGACACCTGTTACTGTGAGCTGGGTGGACGAGGGGTGGTCGGTGGCGACACTCGACCATAGCAGCTGTGGCACATGCAGCAGCACCTGCCGCCACGACAGCTGACCCTCAGATGCCGCAGCTGCCGCGGCACCCGTCAGATCTGGCGCAGGCGGCACACCTGACGCTGCTGAGGCACTAGCTCCCGAGGTGCTGCCGGCGCCTGCGCCACCTGTGGGCATGCTGGACACCGACGCCGCGTAATGGTCTGCAGCTGCAGCTGGCGCTGCGTATGTTGCTGACCCTGCTGCTGAAGCTGAGGCACCGTCAACAGGGGCCGCCCCGGGCTGGCCGCTGCTGCTGTTGGTCCACTGCTTGAAGGTAGTGCTGCCTTGAGGAAGCAGCGTCATGCTGCGGATCTGCAGGCAGGCGGCATCGGCGCCTTGCAGGTAGCTGGCGGCAGGTCGTGGACCGGGCTCTCCATACTGCAATGCAAGGCATGGGGGCGAGGCACAATAAGGCAGCGCATCAGCGCATAGCGCTCAAGCAGTACTGCTAGGAGGGAACTGAGCCGGCAATGAGCGATTGCAGAACAATCTGCTGTAGCTGGCAGTCTACTAGTCCATGCCGCGCTGTGCATTGCACGCATTGCATAATCGCAGGCATGGCAAATCATGCATGCTGTTGTGCCCACCTGGCAATACTTGACCTCCACATCCGCAACCTCCACCCGCACAAACTGCACAGCAACCGCCAATGTACGCTGCAGCACACGCGCCTGTAGCCGGCTCAAAACACCACCTGCAGTAGCGAAAAGGCACAGGCATGTGCGGCATGCATGCACGACTCGCATTCAACAACAAAGGCCTGCTTGAATTTACTTTCTAACCTGGGGGAAATGAAAACAACCCTGTGGAAACGCAATGACAAAATACTGTGAAATATAGAAGAATCAAGAACAGTGGACGATTTGCTGTCAAGGTGCCGAACAGCGTGGCAGCACCCACCTGCTGGGTTCCAGCGCGACGGCTGCTGCTGTCGACCCCGCGGCGACCCCCACAGCAGCTCTTCCACCACTGCCAGCCGAGCCGCCTCGTCGGCTCGTCGCATCTCCGCTTCTTGGGCTGCTCGCTGCTGAGCAGACACCGGCTGCAAGCGGCAGTATGTGCCAGCAAGCAAGGGCCGCTTAAGACCGGCAGCAAAGGCTGTACTGGGCCATGAATATCAACAGCGATACCAGCAGCGACAGCATGGCATAGATAGAGAGGGCACCAATGCCACCTGTTAGAATCCAGTACCCAGTCCTCACCCTAGGCAGCCTGACTTGCTGCAGAGCGAGGCGCACTCCATGCAGGCGCAGCGTGAGGGGTCGAGACAGCGAGGGGAACTCCACCTCCATTCGCTGCACTGCTATACTGCTGGCCCGGTTGCCACTGAACTCCGTCTGCCGCAGCACATCCCTGCCCACCGTGATATCCAAGGCAAGAATGCCTGCACCGACAGATGACAGAAAAAGTTAGCCATATTTTAAAGCCTCGACAGGAAGGATGAGCAGAAGGGATGCCCGAGCGTGAAGCACGCGACGATGGGTGCAGGCCTGGCCTGGTTTCTTGCTACATGCACATCGCTGAGCAACCAACGGGGGGGTGCACATGCTGCATTATTGCTTCACACCATATACCCAGGCCACTAACAGGCGACCCCCACACCGCTGCTTTGGCATGGAGCCCTGGTGGCACATCGTGCCGCAGCCACCGTACCGCACCTGTGTCTGTGTGGGTCACAGCAAAGGATGCCTGCTCCCTGTCCACAATTTTGTCGAGTGTCCTCTCCGTCAAGGTGGCCAGCAGCCTTTGCACAAGGCTGAAACGAGTGGCTGCGACATAGCTCACGGCGCCGACGGCTGCCCCCGCTGCTGCCAAGTAGCCAAGCGAGGAGAGCAGCAGCCAGATCATCCTTGGCGCTTGATCGTATAACTTATGTAGAGTGGGGGCTTCACAAGCACCCTGTCGGCACCGAAACTGTCCGCAAAATTAGTCGGGTGTCGCTTCTGCCAAGATCGGAACCCGGGACGCTCCTGGTCCCCCCGTTCGTCTCTTGTCGCTCGCAACCGGGTTTTAGCCGGCCACTGCTGTTTAGAAACGATGAAGCCCTAGTGCAGCCAAGGGGTGTACCGATTTGAGCAGCAGAGGCATTGTGCAAACTCCGTGTGCTATCTTCACGTGTAAGTTGCGCAAAGATGTGCCTGGAGGGGGAAAGAAGGAACAATGATGACCTTGCCACGTAATAAACTCCAGCTCAGCATGTCCTTAACAACGCCTGGATCGCCCGATTGACGCTGCGTGTGCACGTGTGTGCACGTTAGACACGTGTGCTTGTTGAGTTGCATGAAAATGCACTGTTAACACACTGATATAGCTCCAGGCCAACTACGCAAGACGGGCCTGCCACAGGGGCTGCCGTGGCGGGATTTGGGGGCGGGCGATGGTGGTGGCACACCGTCTGTGCCCATTTTCTTGACAAGAAAGGCTGGCACTTATTGTGGCCTGTGTTGGAGCCACACCAACGCAACTTTACAGTGCATGTGCACCCCAAGGGGCGTACTTTGCCGGCTGTGCAGGAGCAGGTCGACAAACCATCAGCAGTAATTAACGAGGGAGTTTCCAAAGCCTGTCGGACAACGGTACAAACGCAAACACATTGCAATCAGTGATCTGTTATACTGAGGTGTGTCAAAAAGCCTTCCTTATTCGCTGCAGCAGTCTCCCTTGCGGTTCGTGAGGGTGCCAGCACCACGAGGTGGATGGGCACAGACCTGCAGGCTCCTATGTTTCTATGCACTGATAACAACAACCAACAACTACTTTTGAATTCGGGGATGACGAGCATGCATTCGGGTATGCACGCTGCAGTACTCAGCTGGCTGGGCTTTTGGTGGGCAACAGGCGCTATGCTTGCCAGCAACCGCCAGGCTGTCAACTAATGGGAAGTTGGCTGTTACTCGCCCCGTCATCATTCAGTTGCGATAACACTCCCTTGCACGGTTCAGCAGTGGGTCAAGGCCGCGAGCATGGCGGAGGCTGAAGAGGTCTGGCACCCCCCTAACCCGTTGCACACGGACTCGGCCTCAAGAAAGCTATGGCTAGTCAAGGTGATGCGGTCCAAGGCCTGCGGTGCCTCAAGCCCTACCCGCATTTTACCCGCAACGAGCCCACAGCTCTCGGCAGCGATCCCCGCAGGTTCCGAACTTCGTCGCTAAGCGCTGGAAGGCGTGCTGCGAGCAAAGCATTGAGCGGGGCGAGCCCGTGGGCCGCCAGCTGGCTACTCTGCGACTGGTGCAGGCGGCAGACGAGACAGGGGCGCCGAAAACGCAGTACCAGCTGCAGCTTGATGGTGCGGCAGGCAGAGGAGTCATATGAGCTACGATAGACTGAATTGGTACTGGGAGAGTTGCAGGCATTTGGGTGCATGGACGGCTTACAGCAGGGTGTTGTGTGGCATGCTGCTCTCAGAATGCTACACTTCAACAGGAGAGTGGCTGACTGCTGCTTACAAGCAGACCCCTGAGGCCTGCCAATGCCCCATTCTGCGACATTCCATCTGGATTCGCCTACCTTTTGACCATTGCACCCGCCAACACATGGCTGCTGCCGTGACCACGCATGCGCCCAATGCAACCCCTTGTTGCAGCGTCCTTGGGACAAGGCATCCCTCAAGAGTTTGTGATGAAAAACACTACCAAGTTTGCAGACCCCATGCTGGCATTTTCAGACAAGGGCGGACAGCTGGGTATGGTGCACCAGCTGCTTTTCCCTCACGCTGTTCCCCCCCAACCCCCCACCCCCACCCACCCCCCATCGTTCCGTGGCTGCTTCACTTGTCACCTTATGCTCATATTGCATGTCAATAGCTGCATTGTGGGGATGCCAGAATATTGTTGCATCTATTTCGCTACGGCCGAGTGATTCACACTGCGCAGTAGTGACAATGCCCGGCTGGCATGTCTCCCGCGTGCTGCCCATTTATATGGAACACATCCTGCCCCACGCCCCGCTGCCCATTGCTTCTGCAGTGGCGGAGGGCAAGGTGTGGCAGAAGTTTGACTGTGAGGTCGCACGCAAGTTAGGGCCGCCAGGGGCTGGCGGAGCGGCAGGCAGCAGCAAAGTCGTGCTTGATCCAGAGTACCGCAAACTTTCCCGCCAGCGGCACCAGGCGGCAGCGGTAAAGACGCGGACTGTGCAGTATCTGCAGGATACCAAGCTGATTGGGGCACCCAGCACAGTGCAGGTGCCAAAACCTGGGGCCAGCTGCGATGTTGTCAGCGTGGTGGGGGGCGAGCAGGGGTGCCAATTCGTAGTGAGGAAGCTTCCATAGCTATGCGGATATTGCCAGCTGTCACCAGCAAAGCGGGATGTACCAGCCTTGGTTCCCGGCCACCCAGCTTTGAAATGGTTGGCTCCACTGCCTTGCAGATAGGTCAGAAGCGCAAGGAGGTGACGGAAAAGCGGGATCGCATGGATGCCGGGGAGCTTACTACCATACTGTTCAAGTGCGGACTGTTCAAGACTGGCCGCAGCTGGGTTGTTGGCAGTCAGCGGATACTATCTGCAAAATGTGTCAAACTCTGCCCTTCTGTGTGTCTCTGTGACGTGCAGCCAGCACCGCAGCTTGAGAAGCACCCCTTTGTTTCTGCTGTGGCGGCTGCCTGTGCTGCGCAGGTTGTTTGAGAAGCAGCCGCGCTGGAGCTTTGTGCAGCTGCAGAAGGACACCTCGCAGCCAACGCAGCACTTGAAAGAGGTCTTGTCAGAAATCGCGGTGAAGAACCTGCGGGGCCCCTACAAGGATTTGTGGGAGGTAAAAAAAGGTGAGCTCCGTCCCTGTTTTCCACGTGCGGAGGTCAGGACTCCTTTGCGGCAGGGTTGCTTGGAGTTGGTCACATCACCTTAAAGGCCGTTTAAAAAAGCCTTGCGCATGATGTACGGCCACCCTTTTTTCCGCTCCTGCAGAGTACAAGGCAAGCGGCATGGAGGATGCCCAGCAGCCCGAGCAGCCGCATTAGCAGCACTGACTGTGAGCCCAGCGGGTGCCCTTATTTCATCGCACTAGGTTCGCTGCCATCTCCTGCTCCAATTTGCACGTGGTTATTCCTTTGCCAATCGAATGTAAATACTCAGGTTGCGAATGCGGTTACATGCGTGATGCACAGTACCTGCAGAGGCAGCAGCCGGGCTGCAGTTGCTCGCCATGGTGGCGCTTCAGGTGCTGCGCCATGGCGCGCTAGCCAGCCAGCAGTCCGCCAGCTTCTTGCCGGACCGTAGCTTGCAAGGTGTGAACACAATTTGTTTCGGCAGTTTATTTGGTTCAATCTTGTATGTCACTTGCAGATGAGCACGCCGGCTTGCTGCCACACTTAGCGAGCAAGCAATGGTCGCCACCTCCGGCATTCATGAGCCACTCCTGGGCCCGGAAATTGCGCTCCAATTGCGCGTGAACCCGCTGCAAAGCGCTGCCGAAAGCTTGGACTACGAGCAGAGCGTGAACTTCCTGCAACAGCAGCGCGAGCAGCGTCGTGAAGAACGACATTTGTATGGGTATGTAATCGCGCCAGGAACATTGCTGGCCGCCGGCTGGTCGGCCAACTGGTGCCCCGCCCGGGGGCCTGCCGCTGCCGCCACTGCCGGGGTTAGCAATTTTAACGCAACACATTTGCTCAACCCCTGCACAGCCGGTGCTGAAAAATGCTACCTGCAGTTATTCTGGTAATACCCTGACCAAGCTTGTGGCCACATTTGTATCGGGCATCAGTATCGGCCTGACAGCGACGGCCCTCCAAGGCCTGGTCGACTTCTGCGTGCAGCACCGGAACTGGCTGCTTGATATGGTGCTTCAGAGCAATGACGCGGCGCAGCAGGGTTCGCCAGCGGTAGTGCTGGGCAGTCTGCACAGGCTGCCTCTGGGGTTTGCTGCAATGCTGGGCATCAGTATCACCGGAGTATTGTTTGCAACCCTGCTGGTGTTCTATTGGGCGCCCAAGGCGTCAGGAGGCGGCGTCGCGCTGGTGAGACCTGCGTTCGACAGAAGCGCACGACTGCGTGTACCATGTGGTTTTAAATGCCTCAATCATGTGAAAAGGTCACAGACAGCGCGTACTTTGCCACAGCTAATGAAACTTTTTAGCGGCACCCCCCTCTTCGTCCTGGACAGGTCATGGCCCTGCTCAATGGCAATGCAATCCACGGGCTGTTCAGTGGCAGGGTATATGTCACGAAACTATTTGGCACAGCAGCTTCCCGCCTGGCTGGATTGGCGTTGGGTGTGGAAGGTGAGCTGAGCAAGCCAGCAGCCCAGTGGCAGAATGTCGAAAGGCGCTGCCAGTTGTGGCTGGTCCACAACCAGCACAGCTCTGACATCTGCATCGTACTGAATATGCCCCGCTCGACTATGCAACCTTTGTTTGCAGGCCCCATGATACACCTTGGCTCAGCTGTTGCATCCCTGGTCTGCCATGGCGAGCATGGTAAATCTCGGCGCTGCATGCTGGCATGGTTGCCATGTTGATGTGTGACACAGCGGTGGCTTCTGCACTTGTGGGCGATTATGGGCGGATCGATGGCTTCGCGTTTGTTCTGCCTTGTTTTTGCCTCAGACCAATGTATCAACTGCTTTTGCACTTTTTCCACACCTCTGTCTGATGTCAGTGCTGTACCGAAGATTTAACCTGCACCGTCAAGCTGCCAAGGGCAAGCTGAAGCAGGCGGCAGCTGGGGCATCTGTAGTTCCTGGCGCTGCTGAGGAGTATTTGTTCACCAACTCTGATCATCGAGAACTGGTCTCCGCGGGAGCTGCTGCCGGGCTTGCTGCCGCTTTTGGAGCTCCGATTGGGGGTGCGTATGTATGTGCTGCCATATTGCAAACCCCACTGGATATCATATCAAGCTTGATAGAAAGGCAGCAAGTGGGGACGTGTTGCCTGGCTGTCAATTACAGTGGCCGTATACGCCACCCCTGGTGGGCCATCGCAGGGGTTCTCTTTGCTCTTGAGGAGGCGACGTCGGTGTGGAGCCGAAAGCTGGCCTGGCGCTGCTTCTTGTGCGCGTCAGTGGCATGTTTCACACTGGCACAGCTGCACCCCAGGCACGTTCAGTCATGCTGCAACGCATTCCCGGGCCCATCCAAGCGGTTCTGGCTTGAGCATTTTGGCAGTTGCATTGCCTCTTGGTCAGGCACGACGTTGGCCCCTTGTATCCTCTTGGGTGCAGGTCAGAAAGCGGCATGCTTTCCCTCCGGGGCATCCAATCGCTGCCCAACTTGGAGGTGAATTTGGCACTGGCATCATGTCTCCTTCTTCACCATGATGCCATCTGCTCTATTCTGGTGCATATGACTTGCTGGGGCAAGTTCGTTGCAATGGCTGGACCAAGCTTGCTCGAGTTTTTTGCTCCCTTGCGTGTGCAGTGGTTGATTCAAATGCCGCTGCTTATTGCGGTTAGCGTTTGTGGCGGGCTGCTGGGCAGCGCCTTCAACATAGGAAAGCGGCGCGCGCTTTACTGGCGGAGGCGCCACCCTGGCATCTGCTGGCGGCTGGGGGAGGGGTTGGTTGTAGCAATACTCACCGCGGCCTTCCTTGTTGGGTTGCCTGCTGCCTTTGGAACCTGCTTGGACATTCCGGAGCGGTGGGACGCCGCCGATGTGATCAGGCACGCCTGCCCAGAGGGGCAGTACAACGATCTGGCCACCGGCATGCTGAGCAGTGGGGTCTGGGTCATCCGCAGCCTGCTCAGCCTTGGAAGTGAGGCGGAGCCAGTCAACAACCAGGTGAGCAGGCAGAGTGCCTAGACGCGCTTTGGTTGCATGGAGTTCTGCAGCGTTACGTGGCATTCGCGGTTGACAAGCAAAGGCAGGCTTCCTTGCTTCCTTCCTGGGCTGCAAGCTGAATGATCCTATTATGTTCCTGTATGCTGTGCACGCCCCTTCCTGCTGCAGCTGTGCAGCCTGTCCACACCCTGCTACTACACAGTGCAATCACTGGGGGTGCTGACAGTGGCATACCTCGTCCTCTTCCTGCTAGCCTCCAACCTCATTGTCCCTGGAGGCCTCTTCATGTGGGTGCACGGCGCAGGCAGCAACCATGTAGTGCTTTAATTGTAGGCTTGGGGTTGTTGTGGACAGAGGGCAGAATCTGTCGTGGACCAGAGGAGGCACGGCGTTTAATTTGATAAGATCCAGATTTGTGCTGCTGCCTGCCCCCTTCCTCAATATATACAGGCCGTGCATTCTCACTGGCAGCGCGTTTGGCGTGCTGCTGGGTCTGCTGCTGCTGGAGGTTCTGCCGGCGTGGTGGGACATTCAGCCAGGCGTGTATGCGGTTGTGTGTGCCACCGCCATGCTGGGGGCAGTCTTCCGCAGCTCAATCAGCCTGGTGGTTATCATCATTGAGAGCACAAAGGGCATAGGTGAGCTCCTTTGCACCTCTTTTGAGTTGTAAGTGTTGTTGGTTTCGTTGTAACCTGTTTGCTGCATTGCAAGGGGTTGAGAGTGGGGCTGAGAGGGATAGACAGGGCAGGCTTGGGGAATGCTGTCAACATCGCATCTTGAGTTTGCGGCTGTGGACGCATGAATCGCAATTGACCTGCATGCTTGTGGGCGAGTGCAGCAGCTCATTGGTGCTGCTCAGCAGGCAGGCCGCTCAACCCACCTGCCCATCCCCCACCTCGGCCTGCAGACCTGCTGTTTGGCGTGATTCTGGCCACTATCATCAGCAACTGGGTGGCCCACCACCTGCACCCTGACGGCCTGTATGAGGCTGAGCTGGACAGCAAGGATGGATCCTGCTATTACCTGCGCCAGGTGGGACCCTGCAGGGAGCCGTGTCGCAGGGGCCTGGGTGCAGCCAGCATGTTCTGCACGAGCCGTTTGGAAAGGAGGATTTGTTTATGTTATCACTGCAGCTCGAAAGCCATCAGCGGTGGTGAGCGCTGCATGTGCCCACGGGCAGGGCGCCCAGTGCCCAAGTTTCGACCTTGCTTTGTATTGTTTGCTTCCTATTCACCTGCCCGTGTTCCTTGTCGTGCTCTGATGCAGGAGCCACCGCATGCTCTGCGCAGCCAGACAGCTGAGTCAGTGATGGCTAGCCCAGTAGTTGGGCTGGCGCCACTGGAGCGAGTCAGCACTGTGCTCGCAGTGCTGCGTAGCACCACACACAATGGCTTCCCAGTGCTGGTTAGGAGGAAGGAGCAGCGGCAGGACCAGCTTGAAGCCAGCAGTGGAAGAGGCCGTTCCACCGGAAAGCTGCAGGGGTTCGTGCTGCGGAGTCAGGTGGGCAACAGGCACATGCCGTGGCCGCTTGTGGATTCTGTGGAGTTGTTCACTGGTTGTATCATACCGCCATGTGCCCAGTTGGCCACATATTGTCAGGTGGCAGCATGTCCCTGTGTCTCAGTCCTCCTCAACCTTCCCACAACATGCTTCCCACGATCAAGTTTATGACCCACCAACTTGCCTGCCCGCCAGCGTGCCCGCTTACTGCAGCTTCTTGTGCTGTTGCGCCACGGTGCCTTTAGCGACGAGCGCGGCCGCTACCTGTGCCACCGCGCCCGCCACAGCGCCGCCGTGTACGAGGAGGCTCTCTGTCTGGAGATGCAGGCAGCATCACAGGCCAGCACGTCTGGCTATCACAGGAGTGGAGCAGGCACCAGCTTGTCCGGCAGGCTGGGCCCGGCCACCAGCCTGGGGTTGGGAGGCGTAGGCTTCCCCACACTCGATGCCAGCAAGGGTGCTGCTAGCCTGCCGGAACCCGCTGTTCTCAACTCAGCGGCGGAAGCGGCTGAGGCAGAGCTGGAGAGCGGCAGGACAGCCTTCATCCATCTGGCCCCCTTCATGAACTTGGCTCCCACCACAGGTGCTACCTTGCTGGATGATACCTTGTGATGGTTGCCGTCCTTTCCACCCTTTTCTTCTACAAAAGGAACCGAGGAGAAGCTGAGCGGTACTCACCTTGGTATCATGTGCCTGCCATACTGCCCCCTTGCAGTGCGCCCTCAAACACCTGCCGACCGTGTGCACCACCTCTTCCTCTCCCTCTCCCTCCGTCATCTGTGCGTGGTGGACTGGCACAGTCGCTGCTTGGGAATCATCACTCGCAAGGATCTCGACCATGCAGCCGGCAGCGGGTGGTGGAGGTAAGCACCTCCGGGCCGCCTGTCCAGGCCGCCATGCGCGGTGACCCAGTTGGTAGCAGGCTTGGGTGCATGGTTATCCGTGAGAACCCTTTGCCGCTCAACTTTCCTCTGCAAGCTTTCGTCGCGTGTCCCATCATTTCATGTCTCTTGGATTGTTGGCACATTGCAGGGCCACGGACATTGCCCCCACGCCACGTCAGTCGCCACTGGGGGATGGGGAGAGCCATGGCCTGGCAAGTATGAGCCCTCAATCTGGCTGGACGGGCAGCATTGTTCGCTCGCTGGCAGTACCCCCACGCAGGCTCATGGAGGCCCTGCAGCAGCGTTTCAGCTTCAGCCCGCAGGCACATAGTCTAATGCACAATGCGGGCAGGGACATGACAGCCACGCCCCCACGGGGCCCCCTGGTTGACACAAGTGAGGGAGGCAGTGTGGATGCCACGGCAGAGAGCATGAGGCTGCGGCCCACTATGTCTGAACCGGCACGTGCTCTGATGAGGTTCAATCCCACAGCAGCCGGCGATGACAGCAACCTCAACCCTAGCAGCGATCCCACCCCGGACATCGAGCAGCAGTAACCAGCCATTGACATAGAGCAGTAGTAACCAGCTGCAGTTGCCGCAGGATCGGCAGTGTGTATCTTAATTTTTGTAGTTTGGGTCCGTCGCATAGACAATGCAATTTTTGCACTGAACGGCACTGCCTGCCGCTGTCTGTGATACAGCATTTGTGGGTTACTGAAAGATTGCTTTAATGTTGCAGTTTTTCTGCTGGCCCTTTATATAAAGCTGTTCCTTATCTTGCTCCCAGACATCATTTCAAACCCTATATGGATGGCCCTGGTGGCATGGAAAACCTCCCGAGTGCAACTCCTGCACTGGATTTGCTGTTCTACTGCTGGTACCTGTGAGGAAGCTGCACAGTCGGCACATGGATTGCTTCATTGTGCTGCTGTTCCGCCACTAGGTTGAGCTGAAAGAAAACGAACATGGAAAGTGCATGGGATGGTGTGTCAGCGGCCTGTGCAGCAGTCTCGGGCTGGATATGGGCAGTGCTACCAGTTGTGTGGGGTTGGACGTGGGAGGCCCTTGGAGCCAGTTTTCTGGCGCTGAGGCTGGGCCTCTATGCCTTCCTGGTGTGCGTGGCTTGGGTGCGGATTATTGAGGAGGTGAGCAGAGGAGGGGCGGATCTAAGTCAGCAAGGGCTGCCATCACAAATAGGCAGAGGCAGGCTGGCCACGCTTGCATTTACCCACCACTATTGACTAGTCAATGAGTGTGATTGCAGGAAGACGATGGTTCCATAGTGCGCAAGGGGCCACAGCGTGTGGGCCGCGCGCTGAGCAGGGAGGCACTAAAAGAGTTTGATGCAAGCGCTGCTGGAGGTGGCAGGAGTCAACGAGGGCCCCGCCGACAGTCCCCCACGCTGAGCGAACAGTCCTCGCTGCCAGAAAGCATCGAAGATTGGTGCGTGTTTGTTTTCCCTTGGCACCAACATGGAAGGAGTAATCGGCGTCAGCCGGCAGGCAGATATGATCTTCCTGCACAGCGGTGTTGTGGCCACTTTGTCCGCAGTATGGCCATGGGTAATGCCCGCCACTGTTCCTTCACTCTATGCACGCAGGTCCATTTGGGATGAAGGCAGCGAAAGCGAAGCCGGAAGCGACGAGGCACCCCCTGCTGCCCCACCATCACCATCCCCGGCAGCACGCCATTCAGCAGCCCTGTTGCCCGCTGCTGTCACACCCAGTGCATCTTCGCAGCTCGCACGTCCATCCGTGACTGCCAACAAAGTGCCCACTTCTGTGGAGCAACATAAGGCTGTGAGCCAGAAAACTGCAGCAGCAGAGGCAGTGCTGACGCCAGAGGTGGCTGAGTTGGCTGACGACGACGATGAGAAGCAGGCAAGCCCCGTCCAGCCTGTTGTTGCATTTTATTACCACGATAGCCGTGGAGGCGTGAACTTCAGTCTATCGGGGTAGTCAGCAGCCGCTGAGCTCACTGGCATGACCTGGCAAGGCTTGACAATGAATGCAGATGTTGGCAGGCGCTGCTCTTGCAGCTACCGGCGAAATGGTGCAGGTTGGCACTGAAGTTGTGCAGGATGGGAAGACTGGCAGGCAGGGCAAGAAGAAGAGGAAGAAAAAGTCGTGGGTCAACCGCAAGATTAGTGAAATGTTCAAGCCCATGGCAGGAACGTCTTCATGATGGTTGCATTATTGGCTGGGTCCATGAATTGATGCTGGTTCAGTTTGTTTTTGGTGCCTGTGGATGGTGTTACCAGGCTTCGGAAGTTTGCCAGCTATTTTGCCCCTGTTTTCTGCTGCAGAAAAGTACCACGCTGCAGGATATATGGTGAGGCAAAAGTGGTGTGCTGTGCTGTTGAGTCGTCCATGTCAACCAGGATTTGGGGCCACCCAACTCGCCGCTTTCCGGTCTGCCTGCCTGGTTCTACAATCCCATGTGCACCATCTATTGCATCTGTATATGGCAAACCAATCAGTTGACCCTTGCTGCAGATGTACCGCGGTTTCAACCGGATGGGAAAGCACATGGAGCGCGGTGCAGGCATCCTTGGGAAACAGCTAGATGGCGCGGTGAGTGTTTCAGGGATCAATCAGCAAATACACATTATTCTGGCCTGCATCTCGGTGCTTGCGGACAACAATACGAGCAGATGATGTGCTAACCTGTGATTGATTTACCGGCTGACTCGAGGTTCCTCACCATTTTGGTGCCAGATTCGGGACGTGGGTGCCTCGGCCGTGCAAGAGGGCGAGCGTATGGTCAAGAAGTGGGTGAAGTTTTTCGGGGTGGTAGCATTCCTCACCGTGGCGCTGCTGCCACTGCCCAATGTACATGTAAAGATCACAGCTGGCTAGACACGCTCGTATGTAGTGAACCAGTGAACCAGCGTGTGGGGTTGTGTCCTTGATGCTAGCAATGCTTCCAAAATCGCCATTTGCCATCCCGCCAGTCGGCCTGCCAGGCCCTCATTTTATGTTTCTATGTAACAGCTGAATGCATCACTCAGAACATCGATATCGAACAGATGTAGCCGTTATTTGCAGTGATAAGTCTTATTCAAGTCGCCCCAGGAAGCCGTGCATGATGGCACGCTGCTACACCGCCGTGGCGGGCCGCCAGGGTGGGCCACTGTGGCACGCGCGTTTCGCTACACCGGACACCCCATATGCTTTGGATCGTAACTTGGAAAGTTCTTGCGATCGCTTCTCCGTCCTGACTTTGGCCTTGCTGCAATCCTGATGTCACAAGCTGCTGTCGGGAAGCAACCCGAGGTTTCCGCCATCACGGCTTTACCGTGACGGTGTTTCACATCATTTTCGAGGGACCCGCGCCGGCCGAGGGCAGCAACACGGCCGTGGAGCCCTTACTCTGCTCGCGCCGCCGCCTTCCAAGCAGCCGTTGAGTTTCATGCCCCCCTCAGAACGCTACGCTGATTGCCTGCTGGCGAGCATGATTAAATGTCTGTAATACACGGGCCTTGCTTGCAGTATGATGCAACAGCCACCCGCAGCTCAGCATCCAACACGTTGGCCACACCCACAGTCATCACTGCCCCGGCATTCTGGCGGCGGCGGCAGTGGCTTGCTGGCTGCGCTTACCCTGCTCCTGGTGGCATACACAAACTTTAGCCTTGCTGGTAAGAAATGCGTTGGATCAATTGCACACTGTATGAATGCTTGAAGCTGGAAGCTTGGGTTGACATGTCTGGGCCTCTGGCTTGCGCCTGCCATCAAGTCTTGGTTGTATGTTCTGTAGTTCATTCTCACATTGTGCGCAGGTTTGCTCTTCCTGTTAGCCTTTTTGGCTTGGGGCGCAACGGCGGTGAATGCTGACCAACAACGGGGCAAGAGGCTGTGGGCCGCAGTTTCAGGTGGGCATCTACGGAGGTTAAGGCGCCGCCTTTCTGCAAAGGAACCTGTTAAGACTCTGGTCTGAATGCCATCAAGCTGCCATGAAGCCGGCTTAGGACTATGTCGTGCACTGATGTTACACACATACGTGTCCTGCAGGTCTGTCAGCCTTGGGTTTACTGCTTCAACTGGGCATTCAGGCTGCATACTTGGTGGGGACGCCAGGCTTAGGCACGGTTGCGCCGTTCTTCAAGCTGCTGGGGTTTCCCCATGCCGACAGCACGGCGGGCGTGCTTCTGGTACGCGTGGGGTTAGGCGTGGAGGGCAAGATCGCATGGCAAGGTTGATTCTCACTTGTGCTGCAACTGAGCTGTAGGGGGCGTCTGTCCACATTTGTTTGTCTGTGTAGGCATAGCAGCAATGACTTTCATACGTGCAATGGTGCTGCAGGCTGTGGTGCCGCTTCTGCTGGCACTGCTGGCCGCGGCGGCCCAGGTTCAAGCAGCACGCGACAATGGCCAGCTGGAGCAACGCCGTCAGACCGAAGGCACGGAGCTGCAGCTCTTGACCAGCGAGCAGTTACGGCAGCGGCATCACCGGCATGCAACCAGCCTGCAGCACGGCGGCGGCCTGCCGGGTGCAGCCGCTGCGCTGGCTCTGCTGGCTGCCGCCATTGCACAGCCCTCAGTGCTGGCCGCTCCATACATGCTGGCAGCAGCCGCCAAGGTGTGGGGTTGGGCAGGGACCAGTAGCAGTTGGGAAGGCGGCGAATATGGTGCCAGGAGCTCAACCGCCCTTGGCAACAGGAATGGCAACAGAGCACAGAGTCGGGCCCTCCTCCAGACCTACACAGCCGGCTACTTAATAGCGCTCTACGCGTGGCAGGCGGCTCTGCACAGCTGGGGCCTGCTGCAGCCGGTTGCTAAGGTGCTGGGATTGTTCACCCTCACGGCAGCTGACGGTAAGGACTGGGCGCAACTGGCGCCAGCTGTGGTGCAGCTGGTGGCCTTGCTTCTGCTTTACCTGGCCCTTGGTGCAGCAAATGGTGGCCCCAGCGAGTGGTTGGGCAGCGAACAGGGTGTTAGCCCAGCTCAGGAGGCTGGCTGGGAGGGCAGTTGCGAGCATTCGCCGCTGCTGCTGAGCCCTCGCTCCCAGCAGTCGGAGGTGCGGCAGCATCACTCGGCATCGCCGGCAGCGCACCATGGGCTGGCCGCCAGCTGGGTCCAGCTTCTCCACCTGCTGCTGTTCGAGTTTGTGGAGCTTGTGTGCAGCAAACCCAGAGCAGTGGCGGCAATACTGGCAGGCACTTCCTTGCTTCAGCCATCGCTGCTGGGTGGCTGCATGCTGCTGCTGGCCTTGCTGGGTCTGCTGTCATCTGCGGCGGCCTGCAGCCTACATCGCCTCAGGCGCCCGCTGGCTGCCTGCCTGCTCGCATGGCAGCTCGCATGCTATGGAGCAACCATAGCCGGGCGAGTTACTGAGGTGCCACCTGTAGCAGAGGCTGTAGGCATTCATTCCTTTGGTGCTGCCGCCTGGTTCCCCCTCCTGGTCATGCTGCTAGCCGCTACAGTGGCAGCCGGACCTGTCGCAGATCCACATGCCGGTGGCAGCCCTCTGAGCAGCAGCAGCCTTGTACAGCTGCATGCTCAGCAGGAGCAGCTGCAGCAGCAGCAGCAGATGCCGCCGCATCTCCAGCCCCTGCTACTTGGAATTGGCAGCCTGCGCCAGCCGTTCCCGCATGGCCACGGGCGCTACCATGGCAGTGGCGCAGGCTCACCCACAGCCCCCGGGGACTCTGTATCGATGCCAGAAGCAGCGGCGACAGACGACCTGTCTCTTGCTGCACTGGTACCGTGGCTGGTGGCTTGGAACCTGCTGCTCCGTCTGCTGTACTATAGCGGCTTCGTGGCACTGCCAGCTCTGCTATTTGTGGTGGGGGCAGCGCAGTATGATGTCCTGCATGGGATGTACATGGCAGGTGATCGCAGTATTCCTGGCTCCCAATTCCATGCTGTCTGTCATCTGACATGCCTGCATGCAGCACAGCAACAAAGTTCTTGCACCTGCTGTCGCACCTGGTGGTGTATATCTTGCAGCGACAAATATCGCTGTTGTTATGTCAAATGATTTTTGCAGGCTTGCTTCTTTGGCTGCTGGGTAGAACACTGCGTTTCAAGCCTTCGTTGTCGGCAGTGAGTAGCTGCGCTCACTCCTAGCGCGCTGACCCATGACCCATGACTCCTGCTTTATGCTTGCTCTATTGGTGCCTGTTATGCCGAGCGGCAAGCTTCTCTGTTGGGCCGCAGGCCGCTCTTGATGGGACCAAACACTGGCTGCTGCGAAACTACTCGAGGCAAGTTCCATCACTATTTATGCTGCATCTCATGCTTGTGTCGCAAAGTTTGTCCGGCTAGGCAGCAAACACAACAGCAGAGTTGTTTGGGTTTGGCGTTTCGCTGTGCCAACTCCCCTGTTATACCGTACCCACTACCCGTCTTGTGTGGAATGCCCCTCTGCAGCCTACATCTGGCGGCAGCCTATGCCGCTTATGTTGGTGGCTTGCCCGGTTTCCATGCTGTCTTCCAGCCTGAGGGCTTGCAACGCCTCCTGTCCATTGTGGGCCTATGGCACCCCTCAGTGGCTGCTGGCATGGCTCCTGTGCTGGCTCTGTTGCTCCTGGTGAGTTCCTTTCTTTCTTCTACATTCGAGCGCCTGATGCAAGGTGGCTGCTGGTGCAGCTTGCCAAACACTGAGTGTCATGGTGGCTTTGGTGGGTTGCGCAGGCCACCCTGCACTGCCACGTTGGCGAGGCAGTTCATGACGCAACGGAGGAGCAGTACTACAGGTGAGGGACTGCATGTTGCACTGCATGTGTGACACTGTGGTATGGTTTTGCCAATGTTGATCAGCCTCTGTGAAGTAGCTGAAGAAAGCATATTCCACTCATGATGCACCCTGGCTGCCTTTGTTGCAGTGATGTGGATGGCGTGGCCACTTGGCACCCCGCCCTGTTGGTGCACGCCAGCTGTATGGCAGTCGCTTATGGCCCCGCTGCCATTGCCATTCTGGTGAGTGAGTTGGTGTTGCTGCTGGCACTGCTATTAGCATACGCACACCTGGTCACATGCTGGCTTTGCCAGCGAGCCACCCTTGTCGGCTTGTCACAGCTGGGTCTGCCTGCTACTCCCGTGCCCCTTGCAGGGCTATTGCTTGCTGCTGGTAGATTGTGACATAGCCCTGTTGGGCCTGGGCTACTTGCTGCTGCTGGCGGTGTTACTGCTGCACCAGCCCCCCCGCAACCGCTGGCAGGAACCGGGAGGGTCTGCCATGGCGGCCGCCCCCACGAGCGACCACGCCCCGGAACGCCCTCAGCTGGCAATGGGGAGCAGCATCCTGCCCAGAGTCATGCAAGGCTTGGTGCACCGCATTCCAGGTCCGGGTTGTGAGATCGGGAAACTGTATGGTTGCAAGTTATTGAGTTTTTCTGGTGATAACCGTATGCGCTATAAATATGTGAACTTGAAATCATTTCAAACCCCCTCTGCGTGCTGCCGAATTAGGAAGCGTAAACAAACCGTCTTTGAGCGTTCGCATGTGATGCCACCTGCTGCTGCAGGCATTCAAAAAGTCCGGCTGGAGTCACCCGCACGGCGCTGGCTGCCGTTGCTGCTGCTGGCTGCATATGCAGCGTGCGACTTTGTTGCACAGGCATTCCTCCCGGCCGCTGCTGCCGCCTCAGCAGCGGGCTGGCCTGGCCTTTCCGACGATGCTTTGGAGTTCATGAGGACGGTTGTGGGTGAGATGTTGTGCGCACCGCTTAACATGAGCACAACCTCATCTGCTGCCGGAGCTCCCAGCCAACAGTCCAAGATTCTAAGGAGCGTCAGTCAATTAACAGCTTGCCTGCCGGCCTGCATGCAGGGCTGAACCACCAGGCGCAAGGGTTGCAGCTTGCGCTGTGCCTGCTGCGTCCGTTGCTGCTGCTAGCGGCCATTGCTGCCTATCGCTGCTTCTACTGCCTGGGAACCGTCCATAAGCAGCTGCATCACCAGGCCATGTCACAGGCTATGGTAGAGGCCCACAGGTGTGTTGTATGTTGCCGCTTAAGAAAATTAGTCAAATTGCCACCAGCAGGCCTGGTTTTGAATGAAGCTTGGTTTGCGCCTTCCATAGTGGCTACAGATTAACCTGGTGGACGGCTCAACCACCAGCCCTAGCGCACCTGCTGGCTTGTGTGCAGGCTGCACTCCCAGCTGGGCTGGAAGGCGCTGGGCAAGCGTCTGCTGATCCTGCACGGCAGCAAGGCTGTGGCGGTGCTGGTGTTTGCCGCTGCGATGCAGCATGCTGGTGCTGTGGGCTTTGTTCTTACAGGTGTGGTTGCTGCTATCCAAACACCAGCAACTGCATGAGTGTTGGTTGCATCCCATGTTGACAGTTTTACTTATGCATCACTCGATAATGGAGCAGTTTTGTTCAATATCCATTGAAATCTTTCCTCAAAGTATGCCTGCCTGTGTCCTCCTGTGCAGTTGGAGTAGTGGTGCTGGCGCCCCTGTTAGGTCCCCCACGCCCAGGCACCACATGCAAGCAGTCCCTGCTACGCATTGGCCTTCAAACGGCCGGCACTCTTGCTGGCGGGTGGATGGTAGCGCAGTACGCGCTGTGCGTACCTTGGCTCCAGGTAGGTTTCTGGTAATAAAGAGATGTATTGCACATGCCCCTATATCCACATGTGAAGCTTCCTACATCGGATATTGTGTTCTCTTTTTTTTGGATTCTGTGACTCAGCTTTATAACAGACTTTTGGTTGTATGGTGTGAGCAGGACTTGCTGCTTCATTTGTCGCCCAAAGCCTTGGATTGGGCGGAATGGGCGGGGCTGCTGGTGCTGCCACCTCCACACCTAGACGCAGTTGGCAGCACCGCGGGGGAGCTAGAGCGGCTGCTCAGGATCAAGTGCCTACTGCTGGTGGCTGTTGCGCTCAAGATGCGAGCCTTCAGGTGTGTTTGAAAGAAACAAGAGCCAGTCCCCTGCTCCCATGTTGGCTGCACCCCAATTGATGCTCTGCTCGATTCTTCAACCCTTTTGCATCAGGACCAACCTGCTTTTGGCGTGCATGTTTTGGCTGCCTTCCGCCCTTGTCATGCAGATGGCAAAGCAAGCTGCCTCAGGATTTGCGGGTTGCAGGCAGATGCGGTGCCCCTTGCCCGCTCTTCTGGCCTCAGTCGCCAGACTACCAGCCGCCGCCGCTAGGTGCGCATGAAGCTTCTTGTCCCTGTACACGGACTCATCACCTTCTACATTTGTAACCTCAACTTGCATTGCATTGCTGGCAGGTTTGCATCAGCTGTCGTATGCCAACAACAAAAGCCGGCAATGCTGATCCGGGCGCCTTGAGCTGCAGATGGGCCGCTGGGCGCTGGATCCCTGCCAGGCCAGCACCAGGCTGGGGCTACGTCACTGCTGGGTTCCCTGCACAGAGCTGCCACTGCTTTATTGAGCAGAGCGCAGCACACCACGCAGCAGGCATTACGGGCCATGGATTGGCCTGCAGGGCAGGCAGGGCCAGCAGGACAGCCGGAGGAAGGTGCCGGGGCAGTGGCACCGACCACCACACAGCCGCTACCTGCTGGCATCGTGCCTGCGGTAGAAACTGCGTCTGCCACAGAGATGCCCCCCTTCACAGCTGTTGGCAGCGGTGTGTCAAGGTATGTGGCGGATGGGAGGCAGCGCCAATGGCTCCTGCTGCGCTTCGCCGCCCAGGAGTGGCTGGAGCGGGCATGGCAGGCAAGTTCAGGGCTTGGATGGCTGCCTGCCGGATGATGATTCACTTGGCCCTACATTAGTGACCGTGTGGCGTCCACTTGTTGCTTGTCTCCAGCTTTGCAGCTAACTCTCCCTGCCTTCCCATGCAGGAGTGGAGCCTGGACATCTGCATGCTGCTGCTCCTGCTGGCAGCTTTCTCCGCCGCCAATGCCCTTTCTATGCTCTACATGGCTGCCATTGCGGCAGGCATGGCGCTGCCCAGCCGGAAACAGCAGGCAAGCATGCCAGGCCGGGCTGCATGGCACGGTTACCCTTGATTGCGTCAGCACCCTCCCTTATAAACTGCATCAGCAACTCGGCTGCGCATATGAACCTGCTGTTTAATGTTTTACTGCACTGAGACAGGCAGGCAGCGTGATGCTGCATCTGCCCTCCAACCCCACCTCTCTGCAAACCCTGCCGTACTGCAGCGTGTGTGGAAGTGGGCCGTGGTGCCCCTGCTGGCGATACTCTTGCTCTACCAGTATGCAGTCATGGTGGGGCCACCCCCCATTTGGCCGTTGGACTCGCTGCCGGCGCTAGCACGTTGTATGGTCACAGCCATCTTGCCTGGCTTGGCTCCTGATGTACAGGTGCGGCTATCAATTCTTCAAGCAGCATGGTTTCATTTGTAGTAAAAAGCCCTGCAGCCTGCACAGACACTGTGGCAAATGAAGCGGCCCGCCGCCACGGTAGTGAGCTGCGACACTGTGTTCTCCCTAGTGTATCCCTGCAGGAGTGGCTGGGACTGGGATTGGTGGACCCGGCTGCCCTCTGGTTGCTCTACCTCTCCTATGGTGCATGTGTGCTGCAAATGCACTACACCAGCTGGGTACAGTGTGCACAGCAACATCAGCAGCAGCAGCAGCAGCAGCAGCAAGGGCAGTCTGGCGATCAGCAGCAGCTCCAAGCACGGTCAGGCTCAGGCTGTTTCAGCAGGGATGGCTCTCTGGACGGCATTGAGTCAGGTCGTGCTGCGCAAACCACGCCGTTGCTGTCCCAGGCAGCTAGGTCTTTCTTCCCAGGAAACCCTGAGGAGGGCCAGCATACCACCCTGCAAGTCAGTGTGTCATCGCCAGAGCCAGGGCTTGGGGCCGGTGCTGGCTCAATTGCTGGTGCAGATGCCAGTGCTGGTGGTGGTGCTGCTGGTGGTGATGGTGCTGGCAGCCACATCAGCAGCAGCGAGCCACCGCGTTTGTGGCAGGCGCTGGAGCTGAGCAAGCGGAGGCAGTGGGGCTGGCACGACTGGGCACGCTACCTTGTGTACAGGCAAGACTGGAATCCTTGCCTTTCTTGTGTGGGGCTCCTTGTAGATCTGCACGCATAACGTTCCTGCACAGCTGCTTGTGCAATTGATGTTTGCTTGGCCTGCAACAGGGCAGCCAATTACGGCATACAGTGAGCTGGCGCACCAATCACACCCCCTGTGTGTATGCTGCCGCATCTGTATCGCGGCGACCCATCTTTGGCGCATTACATTTTCTGTTCTGCAGGCACTACCTGGACTTCTTATTAGTTTGTGTGGTTGCCCTGTGCACACTGGAGAACGACATGCTGCATGCTGGGTACCTGGCACTGGCGTTGACCTTCTTCCGCAGCAGGATTCAGCTGCGTGTGCGGCGCAACAGGTGAGGCGGCAGGCGGCAACATGTAGAGGAGGTTGCATTTTAGGTCAACTGTGAGCTGGCGCTTTGGTCACGAAATTGGTGGAGAACGCCCAATGGTTAAGAGGACAATCATTTCCTTGTTGCTTACTTCACCACATACTCTTCCTACTTTCCTCCTATCCTGCAGGTTGTTTTGGTGGCTCCCCTTCTTCAACTATGCAGTGATGCTGATGACGCTGGTGGGTATCAGCGCTGGCAGCGCGCTGCAACTGACGACAGCATTGTGGGAAGCACGGGCGCTCCTCAAAAGACTTGACCGTAATGACGCTCCATATTCGCTTGGCTCCGCCATGGCGGTTCGCTTGCGCAACCTAAGCTGATTGTACTGTAACCAACTGCCGGGAAGTGGTGGCGTCTTCATTGCTGGTTGTGTGTGCCGTTGCCTGCCCCGCAGATCTACCAGGCCCCTTTCCAACTACTGCTGCCACACCCAGGCGCGGGGTCCAAGGTGGGTGTGGGTGTGGGTGTGGGTGTGGGTGCGGCCATGTTTAAGTAGCAGAGTTGTAGTTGAGTAACTGCCTGTCTCATCTTGCAAGCGTGCTCGTACAGCCGTGCTCGTACGGCCTGAATCCCCAAATGCATCCCCACATGGCCACGTCGCCATCAGCACTGCCACCAGCGCAGGCCTGTTCCTGGGCCCACATCCTGGGCCTGTTCCGGTTGGAGCATGGGGAGAGTCTGCTGAGCCTGGGCTACCGGGGCGCCATGGCTGATGTGCTGCTGTGGGCCTTCATACGCCTGCAGTCGCACATCTTTGCCAGCGGCACCTACGACAGGTGTGAGGAGGTGGGCCGTGCCTGTTGCCTGGCATGGTGGTGGAACGGGAGAAAGGCGGTGCAAAGCAAGGCCTGGTCTGCCCAGCCATGTTGTCAGTAAGGAAGGAATTGCAGGGAATCAATACGTTTGTATAATGTATGTGTGCACTGGCTTGCTGCAGGGTGATTGTGGTTGTACAGCAGGAGGAGCAGGAGGAGAAACGGCGACTGGAGGAGCAGGTGGGCCGCTGCGGCTGCCGCGGCTGTGAGTGGTGGGAAATGGTGGTTGTGTGGGGTGAGTGAGGTGTAGGTGCTTGTCGCCTGCCCCCGACAGTTCTAAGCAGACGCAGGTGCTGTCAACCGGCGTTTGCTAACCTTACTGGCACCACCGCCTGCGCCTCAGCCAACCACTTGCATGCGTGCAGGTGGCCAGCTGGAAGCAGAAGCAGGCTGCTTCCGCCGTGGAGGAAAGTCGCCAGCGCACGGCACGGCGGCAGCGTGTGGAACGCCTCAAGGTGGGGGGCTCGGTCTTTGTAGTATAGGCAGCGAGTACAGTGCACAGCATTGCAGTCTCTGCTCTAGTCTTTCACGTCATTCTCGGGGTCGTCTTTCGCACGCGATTGTAGTAAACGAGTAGGGTGCACGGTATCGCAGTCTCTGCTCTCGTCTTTCGCATCAGTCTTGGATCAGCTTTTCCACGCACTACCTGACGAGCCCCTCCCGAGCAGTTCCCCGTTATCGGTTTTGCGCTTGCCCTGTCTGGCTGAGGTGTGCAGGCCGCAGCTACCGGCAGCTTTGCGGCGGGTGTGGACACCGTGCAGCAGCTGTACGCTTTCTTGGTGCCGCAACAGCGCCAGCACGCAGCAGCTTCGCCAGCAGAGGCGCACCCAACCCCGCCAACACAGCAGGCGCAGCCTTCAGTGCCCCATGCTCCCAGCACCACAGGCCTCACAGAATACGAGCGAGAACTGCTGGCCGCCGACAGCAGCTCCACCGCAGAGCAGCCGCTGCAGGACCAGCAGCAGAAGGCCGCTGCACCGCCTGCCCAGGAGCCTGCCATGAATGCAGCTGAGGCTGCTGTAGTTGCCGCCGAAGTGGCGGTTCAGCAAGGGCGTCGCGTTGGGAGCAGGTTGCGGGCCTGGCTGCGCCACGGCTTGAGGTATGGGTCCTTGCAAACTACAGATTGAGGTGCACGCATCACAGTCTTCCCATTAATCCCTTGCAGTTCATGTCAGCCTGTCATCTACTTCATCTGCTGCCATTTCACCCACTTTTCTGATTGTCTCCTCTTGCCTGCTCCTGTTGTGCAGGCGTGCCGACCGCAACTCCTACCTCTGCTACACCCTCTTCTGTGTCGCCTTCCTCTCAGACTGCTCCCTGCTCACCCTGCTGCTGCCGCTGTCAGCTTTTGCATATGCAATCGTCTCAATCAAGCCCAGCGGCGCCTACTGGCAGGCAAGCAAGAGCAGCATTCTTCACCACAACAAAACAATTCCACACGTGTGGGACAGAATATTATCCCACCAGGGGGGGGCGCATGCCTGTTGAACCACGCGGTGCCTGCCGGCTCCTGCCCTTGCTCCAAACCCTGGACCTACACCCGCATGGCCTTGCACCCTGTCCGTTCCTGCAGTTGGTACTGCTGTACTGTGAGTTCAATATCCTGTCGCAGTACGCTTTCCTGGTGCCCAGGCAGCTGCGCTGCGACTTCATCTCGCCACAACTCCAACACAGGTGGGCTCCCTTATGCGTGCGCCACCACTGCCTCACCCCGCCTCTCCTGTCTCCTCCATTCCTGCCTCTCCTGTGTTTGTCAGTGCTTGCCCTCTATTCGATGGGTGCAAATGCGTCATTATGGGTTTCACAACATTAGACATGTGGCCGATATAGTCACGATCCTGTCAATTGGCAAATAGCCGGCATGCACCAATGCTAATGATCCTCCTTCCAAGGCGCTGACAACACCAATGCCTAACTGACTGGTTGTAGTGCCGACGTTTTGGGCATCCACGGCAACCCGCTGCGTGCGCTGCCCGTATTCCTGGTGTACCTGGCAACCTTGAAGCACCATTACAGGTGCTGACGGTGATATGGCTCGTAAACACTGCTGCTTTTCAACAAGTGACAGACAGGGCCAGCTCATGCACTCTGCCTTTGTTCCAGTGGTCTACACAATTCTTTCTCTGGCAGCGCCCTCTGTGAAAGCTTTTCATGTCTGGATTCACACCTGCCTCAAGAGCTGTGCTGTGCTGCTCTGCTCTGGGCTGTGCTGTGTGCAGCTTGGCCACCAGGCATGCCGCTAGGCAGGCAGCAACAGCGGCTGCCACATCTACGTCGGCATCAGGGTCATCAGCAGATTTGGAGGCCGGCAATGCAGCCACCCCTGATCCCGATGGTGTGACAGCCAGTGGCCATGTGGCCGACTTGCACCAGAGCAGTAGCCGACGTTACTTGGGGGAGAGTCTGGGCAGCAGTGTGAGCAGCAGCCTACAGCGCATCGGCATTGGGATGCTGGAGTGGTCAACCTCGGGTGGGCCCCTCTTTGTCCAATACCTCCTTAGAAAAGTTTGACGTTGTAGTTCACTGTTTGTGCCAGGCGCAGTAGGGTTTTGCTGCATCAGTTGACGTAGCAAACAGTCACTTACCAGCATCTGCTGAGACCTTAAAGTGGGCACTCTTTTTGCTCTGTCCGTTATGCAGCCTGGGAGTTCCTGCTGCGCTGCTGCACTGTCTCTGAGCGGCCACCACACTTCCTGCTGGTGACGGTATCTGCACCACAAACACGTCCATCGTCGCCCTCGGCACAAGCACAGGAGCGGCAGCAGGGGCTGCAGCTTCAGGAGCAGCTGCAGGGAATCTTGGATGGATGCCGCCGCACCGACATCGCAGCCGCCAGGGAGCGGCAGGAGCGGCAGGTTTGGCCGCTGGGAATTCCTGCTCGCAATTCACATCCATGAGTGACAGCATGTCCCGTCATCTTACACTATCAGCTTACATGCCAAACTGTGTTCATTGCTTGCAGAGATTGCGCACCTTTGGTATTGGTGGAGGGTCGACAGAGGAGGAAGAACCTCCATCCAGCGCCTCCCTGCACGACACGCCCCTCACGTTTGAGGCGGGCCCAGCAGGTCCCATGCAGCAGCAGGGCAGCGCACTGCCCAGCGGTGGAATTGCCGGCAGCAGCGGCGGTGGCGCTGCTGGCCTATTGCCGGGGCGGCAGCCTTTGAGCCTCGCACAACAACCTGGTGTTAAGGTTGGATCGCAAGGTGATGGGCAGGCAGCCTATCCAGACCTAAGCACGGTAGGACCTCTGCAGCTGGCCTTCATCTCTTTTGTGGCAGCGCCTCAGGGAGCAGAGTTGCCTGCCCAGGAGCAGATCCTGGATCAACCACCTGGAGGTCAGGGCAGCAGTCCTGCAGGAGACAAAGGAGGCAAAACCAACGGAAGCCAGGGTGCATCTAGCACGGATTTTGACAGCAGGCTGGACAGCGGCACAGAGACAGCGCTCTTTGAGGTCGTGTCGTTGAAGAGCACTCCTGAGAACACCAGCGGTTGGTGCAACGTGGCAGGATGGCCCCTCAGGTGCGCTCGCAAGCTTATCCCACAAAGCAGCAGCATACAGCGGCTTGCAGACACCTGGTACTGTCGGGCTGGCCCACAGCATCTGTCATGCTGTGTTCTTGAGTGGCATGCCAGCTTTTTGCCCCTGGCTGCCATTCCTTTTCTGCATTCCACCACGTGTGCAGGAGCCTCAACCCCGCAAGGCACGCTGCCGGCACTCTGTATCGCTACCAGCAGACAGCTGGGGGCCTACCGTTGGTGCCGCAGCAGCAGGCCCCCCCAGGCAGGGCGCAGCCGGAGGTCAACATTCTAGCGGCAGAGTGCCACAGCAGGCAGCCACAGGACTGGTAGGTACTGGTACTGCTGAAAAGATAGACCACCTGGCCATTGGCTTATTTATACAGATGGAAGCCTTTGTTGTATACAGCAGCCATGCGTGAGCCTCTCATGCGTGAGCCTCTGCCTGAGCCTGTGTTCTGATTTGATTGCAGGTACGCTGCCACAGCGGCTCTCGACTTCCTGGCCTGGCTGTATGTGGTGCTGCAGTACAATAATGTGGTCACCTCAGCTCACAGCCTGTCGGGTGGGTGGCCAATGGCTGGCGGCAGTTGGTGCATGCGGTAAACCTGGCGGCCCTCAACACAATGTTTGGATCTGTAGTTAGCAGTACCTTTGACCGTACTTGAACAGCAGTCCCTGTGGTGAGGATATGCATAGCCCTGCTGCCTTTGTTGCAGCAGTCGCTGTTTGCCCCAACTTTCTGTCTGCCTGGTTCTGCAGAGCTGGCCAGCGAGCGAGATGTTGTGCCTCTGGACTTTCTTGCTACCGTGCTGCTGCTGTTCATGGTTCTGGTGGCCAAGCGGGTGGTCTACACACTGGGCAGCCCACTGGGCCAAGCGCTGCTGCACCTTGGGTAAGGCAGCAGCAGCCCTCTTGGCCAGGTTCCGCTTTGCCTGGGCCTGCATGGGCAGGTCTTGCCGCACTCGGAGCAAGCAGGTTTATGAAGTGGGGCACAGGCAGAAATGTCAGCAGCATCACAGCAAGAGTTGCATATTATCAGAAACACCACAGCAGCAGTTGTGGGCCGCAAACCACGAACTCACTCTGCAAGCTGGGGTGGCTGCGTTGCTGTGCAGAGGGCCTCATTGGGTCTGACAAGGGCTGTCTATATGTGTTGCTCCGTGCCATGTACTGCAGTGAGATGATTATGTACACGTGGTACTGCCTCGTCCTCTTCTGGAGCCCACTCACATCTGCAGGTCCGGCCATGGCCTGTCACTGAGACCCTCGCTTTTTCACACCACATAGCTGCCACAGTCTATCAGCAAGCGTGTTAGCCAGCACTTTGCACTACACGGGGCTTACCCACAGCCCAACTAAATTATATACTGGGTCTTCTTGTCCTCATACACAACCATAACACTCGAATGCCCCTGCAGCTGCCCGCACACACTTGCGCATCCTGCTGCTCCTCAAGTGCGGCTCGTTTACGCTGACGGCCCTCCAGCTGCGCAGTGGCTTCCCACCTCGAGCAGACTCAGGGTGAGAACTTTCCGCCCCTGTCACCTTGCAATGTGTCAACACGGGCGCCACTCGGAAGTCAACACCACACACACCTTTGCCACAGACATTAACCACGCACACGGCCCCCTGGGGCTTCCCTCCTACTTCAGCAACGGCATGGGTCGCCACACCTTTTGGTTCATGCGCCGCGTCAGCACTCCACGCGCCGTTGCCTTCAACGTCTTCTTGGCCCTGCCCTTTGTGTACGAGCTCCGCCAGCTGCTGGATTGGGCACTCACACCCACAACACTCACGTGGGTGGCAGTGATGCACATTGACACTTGTGTTGGCCAGAGTTAGCGTCAACTTACCTGCATGCGTCAGCCATGCAGTGTATGCCTTGCCTTGCCGTACCGACCTTGTCAAGTGGTGTCAACGCTTTTTCGTGCCGCCTACCCAACTGCCCTGCCTCCCATTGGTCTGTGCATCCCCTGTGTGACGCGCAGCCTTTACGATTGGCTGAAGCTGGAGGAGATCAACATCAGCCTCTACTTTGTCACATGGAACCGGTGAGTGGCTGAACCCTGGGTGTGAATGCCCGCAACGTGACATCCTTTTCCTCGTTTATTGCTTGCACACTTGATCTAACTCTGTCCAACCTTTAAGTTGGCATTCTGAAAAGTAGAAGATGTTTTGGGATAGCCGGGAGCTGCCTTGCCTGCCTCAACTTCCGGCTCCTCATCTGCGCTGCTTGCAGCAAGATGCGGGCAACCAAGCGGTTTGGCGAGCGCCAGCCACGCTACGTCAAGTTCCTGCAGGGCACCTTGCTGTTTGCAGGCCTGCTGCTGCTGCTGTGGGTGCCGCTCCTGCTGTTCAGCAGCGGAGCTCCCACCTACACCGTGCCAGCTGTGGTGTCCTTCAACGTCAATGCCACCCTCTCCGCCGTTGGCACATACACACCGCCATCGCCAGACAACAGCCGCAGCCTGCACCTTCGCCAACTGGCAGCAGCACCTGCAGATGCTGCCTGGCTAGCTGTCAAAGCAGGCGGGCCTCCGGCAGATGGTGCAGCGGACTTTCCCATCTTTGTCGGCGGCAGAAGGCGGCAGCGGCAGCAGTGGCTGCCTGATGATGCCAGCATGCCCGATGAGCTTGCCACCTACTCGGCGCAGCAATTCCAGCTGCTATGCACCGCAGGGGTGCGCCTTGCTGACTTGCTGTTTCTGTGTGGTAGCCAGCCTGCCTGACTGTACGTTGATCGCCTTGTTGCAACTCTCATAGCTTCCTGATTACTTTTGCCAGGGGCATTTACAAGCCTGTAGCAGCCAGCCTGCACTTGATTGGTACAAAGCACGTAAATTCTTCTCCTGCCTAATTCCTATGGTTTTATTGCCACCCTACCTGCAGGATGCAGATCGCTTTTGGGATCTCACGCCGCCAGCGCAGCGGGAGCTGCTGACTGCGCTTTCCAATGGAGCAGACCAAACGGCGGGGGGTGCCATCAGCCTCAGGTGCCACCTGCGATGCGGCCCCTGCTGCTGGTCATGTTCTGCCTGGTGATATTGCTGCCGTGTGTTGCAAATGATACAGAAGAAGCATGACAGCTCGCTGCCTCTAAGTCTTCTGCTGTTGTGCCCTGGCTGCCTGTCGTTGCAGCCTGACTTGGACAATTGAGCGCAACCTGCCCCCACCTTCAGACCATGGTGAGCCGGTGGTGGGGATGCAGTGCCACATTGTGTGCCCTCAGTGTCCGGCAGAGCAGCAGCACCATGTGGCATTCTGATGAATGGGAGGCCAGCTGAACAGCTAGCGAGTATCCTTTCTCAAGCCATCCCCAACAATCCTGCTCGTGGCGCAGGCGGGCCGCTGTGCCAGTCAAGCCTAGCGGTGCCCCTGGCGTCAGCTTCTCTGCGCCAGCTGACAGCTGTGCTAAACGGCACCGTTGAAAGCGCACAGCTGCTGCGCTTTGACGCCAGCGCTGGTGGCGGCAGCGAGGAGGACCAGAGCAGGGAACAAGCAGCAGCAGCCCTGTACCCATTGGTTTGGCTCATGAGGGGCGATGCCTGCACCAGCCGTCCCGTGAGGCAGGCTGACGTGGCAGGCGGCAGCCGCACGCCAAGTGGTGTCGCCACCTGGGACTGGGCCTCTCGCTGGGCGGCTTGCAATGCCTCTTTGCTGCCACTGCCTGAGCCCAAAGCCCCAGAGGTGGCCCCAAAGCCGGACCCTGGGCCAGAGCTGCCAGAAATGGGGAACTGGATTTGCGGCAGCATGGGCAGCAGCAGCACCAGCAGTGGCACTGAGGTTGAACAGCGGAGCCGTATTGCACCACTGCCTGGGAATGTTGAAGCCTCGGGGGTTGGCGGCAGCAGCGCTGCACGCTGGTGGCGGCTGGACTGCTGGGCAGTGAATGCCAGCGGCATGCCCGTGGAGGGGCGGGAGGCGGAATGTGGTGCCACATATGCAGGCCCCAGGTAACAATAATACTATCAACAGAACCCTCATGTTGCTGCACTCTCACCACGGCACAGCCACCCATGCCAGCACCGCCTACAGAACCCTCTCGTCACAAATGACCCATGATGCTCAGAGTGTATGCATCCAGATCTGCATCAAGCTGTCATATCGGTGCCGTGCAGGCTGGTGGCTGTGTTGGAGCGTGTGCAGGGCGGCGTCATTGGGCGCACCCTCAGCAAGTACGGAGTCGCAGGCCTCTACTCAATCGTGGTGCTATCAGTAGGTGAGACCAGCTGGCGGCGGGCCTGGCCTGTGTGTTACTTGTTCAGCTGGTAGTGGGCCGTGCCTTTTTGGTATTTGATTGAAGCGCTGTTGTCCGGCAATGCTTTCTATTTAAACTGCCAGTGCGATGTCAAAGCAACCGAAACTATGTGTTCACCACTTTAAGAGATTCGGCCTGGGCGCCCCCAGCAATTCCCTCCCTTTCACGCACACCACCACCGCTGCACAGGTCGCTTCCTTCGCCTCAGCCTGAGCAACATGCGCGCAAAGATACCTTTTGAGGACCTTCCCAACACCCGCAGGCTGGTCAGCCTTTGCCAGGTCGGTGGCGTCGTGGGCTCATGTTAGCAACTGCTCGTGGTGCTGTATGCACGTTACTGTTCTGCGGAAAACCCGTCGCTGTTGCAAAAGCAAACATCAAGCCTATTATGATGTGTGTGTTGCTCCACTACAGGACATCTATATAGCCAGAGCAGAGGGTGAGCTGGCACTGGAGGAGTCATTGTACTGGAGCCTGGTCAACGTGTACCGCCTGCCCTCGGTCCTTTTTGAACTCACACGCAAGTAGTCCAGCTTGCAAAATAACGGAGCAGCTTTCGGGCCTGCCCATGTATCCCTCCTTGCATTGTTGCTTGTAGATGCCATTCCCTGCATCCCTCGCAAGTAGAGCTGGCCAGCATGCGACAGCGTGCTGCAACAGTAGCGTCATGTTCAAACAATTCTGCTAACTTGCAGTAATCATAAAGGCAGGCCCTGGTTTTGTGGCAAACGGATACATACTAAGAGTGATAACTTCAGAAAATATACATTTGTGCCTGAGATCCTGCCCAGATGGTCATGCCAGCATTACTCTGGCGCTGCAACATCCCCACAGCACCCTCAATTACACTTGTGCCTTCTTCTCCTACCGGCGTCTCTCTTCGGCTGCTTCGGCGGGTCCCTTCTCTCGGATGTCTCATACCGCCGTTGATATCGGTGTTGGAGGTTTAAAAGCAACACGTGCCGGACCTTTAGGACCGGTGCCGCTCGTTCGCGCTGACACCCAGCTCCGGAAGCGTTGAAAAGCTTTAGGCTGTATCTGGACTCACAATACAACACTCCTCAAAGGTGCAAAACAGTACCGTGGGTGTCGGTGGCTCTAGAGGCTGTGCCACCCCAGTCGTACACTCTGACGCTCCCCGATAACGTCGTGTAGGTCAGATACAAGAGGAAGCACCGCTGTTTGACGCACCCGGCTTACAGTGAGCCACGACATTACCGCCGCTACCACCTGCATGCCGCCGCTGCGTTGCCGCCACCTGGTGGCACTCTGCCTTCCAGTCGCTGTTGGAGGGAGCATGGCACGGGTGCAGCCGCATGGCATGTTGGAGCACGGCACTGGGCAGCATGGCATCTGGGGGGACGGCAATGGGCCTGTCTCATGTCGCACTCTGGCTGAGCAAGGCTTCGTGCCAGCAGGTAAGCCAACGCTTGACTGCCCTGCACAGGTGGCTATGGCTCCTGAGCAACTGCTGCCGTACTCAAAGTGCATTCCACAGCTAAGTTGCGCAAGCTTGACGTGAAAATTTTCGTTTGAGCGGTGTTTATCAGCCTCCTGTGCTTGTCACCTCATATTGCTTGGCTGCTGTAGTCATCAACCGCCGCGGGCGCATCAACTGCCCCGCGCAGCGGGGAACAACAAGTTCTTGTGCGCATACTTCTGGGCAGGCGGGATGTTCTACTATGGCAACTGGCAGGACGGCTACTGCCGCTTCCGCAACCTCTTGTACGCAATGGGATGGATGGGTGCTTGGGTTGGGCGAGTGGATACATAGGCAGGCAGGTGAGTGGGTGGCTTGGACCTGGTTTTTTGCTTATGGGTAGGTTTTAGGGATTGTCTTGGCAGGTGTTGCTCAACGATTTGTGGTCAGTAGTTCTGCCTGCTGGGTGGCCCCCGCCGGCGCCTCATGTCACACTTGCCAATTGTCTCCAGAGCTCCTTCCCTTTGAGTACTGCAGGTACTATCCCGATGCTGGCACTGCAAACACTGACAACTACATGTGCGCCTGCTGGAAACACGATAAGGAGACCAATTGGAAGCCTGACCTGCTGTGCGCCAGTGGGCCCCAGGCTGCCGCCCAGGACCCTGCCGTCTGCTGTGTCACAAAGGTTGGCGGTGGGGACTGGCAGCTGGGCACGTTTCTGAGCAGCAACTGCTTCTTTCACGAGGTTCCCTTCGGTCCAGGAGGCGCCATGGTGGCAGAGGCCTATGGAGCAGGGGGACCCTACAAGGTCAACCTGCTCTGCCTGGTGCCAGCTGCCGTCTCTCCCGCCAAAGACATGGGGCGGTGGAGACTGGCGGGCATTGAAGGTGCCAAAACATGTGAGAATCGCAAGGAGGGATAATTTTGATACTCTGCAGGGCAGCGGTTGTGTGTTAGTGCTCGCTGTAACTGCATGATGTCCCTGTTGTGCTACTGTGCAACGCATAGTGCAGATCTTTGTGAAATGCCTGCCGCCCAGCTATCCTGCCCAACTGCTTGCTGATGGCAACCTTCTTTTCGTCCTACGCCACCTCTTATCATGCAGTTGACCTCTACTTCTCGTATCCAGACTGCACCTTCACTTGTGCCAAAAACAACATTACAGCACTAGTTGGCGGGCCGGCCAACCGCATGGCAGTGTGCTCCTATGACAGTTATGGCTACTATCCCGGCTATGGCGTGCGTGCGTGCGTGCGTGCGCGCGCGTGTGTGTGTGTGTGTGTGTGTGTGTGTGTGTGTGTGT
>JAAMXP010000039.1:0-13899 GCA_019693395.1 Ettlia oleoabundans
CCCCCACCTCACAACCCCACACACGCATCACCACCATCACCCCACTGCCCCACCCGGCAAAAACACCCAGGAAAAAACACCCTCGGCGCCCCACACCTCCATGGCATCCCGAGCCGCCGCCTGGCACGACTCGTTGGCCTTCCTGCAGCGCAGAAAGAGTGTGCTGGTTGTGGCTGATAGGGGCAACTGCGGGTCAGCCAGTCGTAGGAATGTGTGCATGTGCAGTGCCCGTAACTCAAAGTGGTGCTTGCTTGCGCCTCCGAAAGCAGCCAGGCGTTGTCCAGCAAGGGACCCAGCAACCCATCCATGTTGCTCAAGCGGTGTACAACAAGATGCTGGGCAGATAAGGGAAGCAAGCATGAACCGTGAGGGGTTTCAAGAACAGGATAGTAGGTGCAAGCAGGTGTTGCAACCCTGCAGCCAGCCGAGTCCCCCACGGAGGGTGCAGCTGCAAATATTGCCCGATCCGTGCTCGCAACGAATGACTGCAAAGCTGATGTCATATTGTGTTACGCTTCAAAGATACTAGGAATGACAGCAGTGGCCCACCTGTAAATGGCCATCTCCATCATGTTCTGCAGCAGGCACAGCGGGCACAACAAGGAAAGCACGGTGCTTGTCAAACAACAGCAAGCCAGCATGCGGTGTGTCTCGGGGTGCCACAACATTCCTTCCCATGGTCCACCCCATCCCCCATGCATCTCATGTCTAAGGCCCTCCTCCGCCCACCATCATGAAGTCGTTGCGGCGTATGGTCATCATCTCAGCCATGCCCATGGCCTGCGTGCGGCTCAGGCCCTGTGGTGCCAAGGAATGCGACAAAGGTTGGAATGGGACCAGGGGCGGGGCAAGAGAGAAGTGGGTAAAGAGAGATGTGGTGTAGCAAGTGGCAGCCGTAGCTTGGGGTGGGGCTGTTTAGGGCGAGCACAATGCCAACTGAACTGTTGGCACCTGACTGGCTGTGAGGCAGGCTGCCCTCGTGCGACCTCCCGGCAGTGAAAAAGCAGGGTCAACAGCAGCATGAGGGGCAGGCGCAGGGCATGCTCACCTCCATGGCCTGCTGCAGGTGCGCCACAGCGCCGTTGAGCAGCTGGGTGCCGCGACCGTAGGTGGTCACACCACGTGCAGCCTGCAACCAGGGCCGCCGCTTGATGCTGTCACTTTGGTGTGCGTGGGAAAACTTATCAATCCAGAAAGGGCATAAAGACCGATTGGGAGAGCTGCACAGTAGCATCCTTAGAGCTCCGAATTCCTGGGGTAGGCAAGTCGCCGCCAGCACTGCCCAACTGCCCATTCAACATACCCACAACCAACACGCACAACAGCTGCAAGGCACTATCAGCAAAGCCCCTCCCTTCACCTCCGCTGCCTGCCCCTCCAGCGCCCGTGTGGCGTCTGCTATGCTCGTCATGCGCGGTGAAGTGCGCCAGGCTGGCGATGCAAACATGCGCTCCACCAGCTGATCCAAGTCACGCCGAGCGGCGGACAGCTCAGATTCCTGCATGACGCGTGAAAAGAGCCTTGCCGTTTGTTGTTGCCCGTGGCGAGATGAAAAAGTTTGCAAGCGTTGTTTGGGATGGATCCGTGAACTTGGGAGGAGAAAGTAAATTTCAAAGCCGAAAAGCGGTCTTTCTGAATAGGGACCGCATGGCTGGGTGTTTGCTTACAAAAGGGGCTGTACGGAGGGCAGATGCCCAAGCGTGTGTGCAGGCAATTTATCAGGACTGAGTGAGTTGCAGACAGGATTCACAGTGGAGAATGCCGGCAGTGCACAAGAGGCATCAGCAGCAGAATCAACCCTGAGGATGACGCCAGGCACGCCTGACCCCTCACCTTGCCCTGCCAGGCCGCCTGCTGCTTCTGCGCCTCCCCCAGCTGAGCCTGAAGCGCCGTCACGCGCTCCTGGCTCCTTCGCAGGGCCTCTGTGGCCTGCTGGAGTGAGGCCTCCGCCTGGGCTTTCTTCTCCTCTTGCTTGCCCTTGCCACCCAACACTTTACCAGGGTACCACTTGTCATCCATCACAAACTTCTTGTGCTGCGGTGTATGCATGGTGGCACAGGTTAAAGCAGGGAGTGGGTGTGCGGGCTTACAATAGGAGCGCAGGGGCAGATGGCCGGATGACAGGGGAGATGCATGCCTGGGTGGGGTGGGTGGGGTGGGGGATTAGGCTTCCTGTCTACGGTACCGAAATTGTGGGCCAAAGGACTGGTCGATGCGCCTGAAGTGGTGCGCATGCCAACGACCAATCTGCACCACTCCCACCACGTGCTTACCTCCGTCTCAGCCGCCTCGTACGCCTGCCGGCTGGCCTGTACCGCCTGCTGCGCTGCATCCAGTGAGTGCTTCACCTTGCTGGTGTACTGACGTGCCTGGCTGACTTTGGAGGGGATCTGCCACAGGATGTGGGGAAGGGATGTCATGTTCCAGGTGAGCAGGGCAGGTGCGGCGCAAGGGTGGACAAAGTAGCAGAGGGCTGTGCGGCAAGGCAGCATGGTAGCAGAGTGACAGCTTAGTTTGAGCAAAAGCCTAAACATGATGCGCGTAGAAAAAAGATCATCCCAGGCCGCCCTGCAGGAGCATGCCACCAAGGCAAAGCCGCCACCCACCTGCAGCGCCTCCAGTCCGGAAATTGTGGCCCGCAATTCCCGGTAGCGCTGCAGGTCGGCAGCAGCAAAGCACGAACGAGGATCCGGCTCCGCTGACGTTGCAGGGAGAACTGGCGCAGAGGCGGCCGCTGATGGCGGGGCAGCAGCGGCAGCTGGTGGCACGCTGGCTGCTGCAGCAGACGGCGCTGCAAAGCCCATTTTGTTGAGCGCATTGCGAATCTTGCGGGCCTGCACAGGGGTGGCTTGGCTGGATGGTGCAAGTGAATTCAGCAGTTTGGTGGCCATGAGGAGGCAAAAAAAATCATTTGCAAAGCTGCTGCCAGGGGCGGCTCAAGGCGGCCAGGGTTGGGTTGGCCACTCGCCGGCGTTCTGTATGTTCAGATTCAACTCACCTGGAGGGCTGTGCAGTGCAACTCCTGCAAAGTTACAGGAGTCCAGGAAGCTGCGTCAGCACAGCCATGCGCAGAAAACAGTTAGGCACCCAGCCGTGTCACACCCTACATATCGAGCTGCCCCGCTCCACACCGCTCCACACCGCTTCACACCGCCCTGCCACAGCTTCAGCCCAACGGGGACCGCAAGACCAAATGTCTCACCTTTGTCAGATCATCGTCCGTCAGCGTAAGCAGGTCTGCACAAAAGCGAGTAGGGTGGTTAGCAAAAGCTTCGGGGCTTGGTGGGGCGCGGGCACAAAAGTCCCGCCCTTCGCGCAAGTTGGCGCACCGTTTCCTGCTACGCCGTTGCTTCTGAACTCCTCCGAGAGGGTCGCGGGCATCTCCAAGTCTTTTTCAAGCCAATCACAAACCTCTGTTACGCCCCACTGGGAGGGCCCCAGGGGAGGCATTGAGGGAAGACAGGCACGGAACGGCGCTTGCAAGAGCACTGAGCGGAACCCGTCCGTATCAGGTGGATGAAGGTTCCTCTCTGTACTTCCCGGCTGCCCAGCAGTACCGCAGATATCCACAGGCACTATTTGGATGGTTACTGGATGATGCTGCCAGCAAATTTAATGTGAAGCTTATGTTACAGGCAAGAAGGGATTTAAGGGACAATGTGTCCAACAGGAAAATACATACACGAACATTGGCATGCAATGATGCAAAGGAAGGCGCTGCCAGGGCTGCCCACGCAGCAGCGAACTGAGCTTGGCTGGCACACAAAGGAAGCGAGGTTATGCAAGCTGTCAGAAAAGATTTGCGATGGCCTTAACAAGTAACGACCATGACCAATGGTATTGCTGGCAGCATGTAATGACATGGCCACCCAGTAAGGTGGCACGAGGACAGACAGGTGTGCACACTGATGTTGAGCTGCTGTCAACATGCTCTCAGATCAGTTGGATAGGGGCCCGTTGCCCCCCTTGCGCTGCTGCAGCCTTCTCCCCACCCAACGCTGGGGAGGGTGCTGCTGGCGGTGGTCGTTGGCGCGGGGACGTTCTGCGGTGGGCACCGTTCCACGATGGCGCTGCTGCTCCCGCCGTGCGGTGTTGCTGGCATCACTGAGCACACGCATGGCACTGGGGTTGCGCATGCTCCTGGCAATCTCAGCCGCCGTTCTGCCATCTGCATCTGCCCTGGACAGGCTGGCCGCCCCGCCAGCGTCAACCAAGGCACGCAACAGAGTGGCCGAGCCCTTGCGTGCCGCCTGCAGAAAAATAAAGCGCGGAAGTGTCCAAACAGCGAGCGCGGTGTGAGGTGGTGAGATGCTTGAACAATTGCATGCATTTGGGGACCACCAGCGGCTGCTGCAGCAGCACACGCATCCCAACTCATCCAGGCAATCTCACAATGTGCAGTGTGGTCTGCCCGTATCTGTTGGCTGCCTGTACCAGCTCCGCGGCTTCCTTCCCCGCCGCTTGCAGCAGCTTCAACACGATGCTGGTCCTGCAGGGAGTCAGACACACACGAAGGGCACAGCACCATGATTCACGTGTGTGTGATCGCAGTCAACCCAATCTTGCTTCTCCAGTCTGAGTTGAGACGTGGTGGTAGCAGCAGTTGGAAACCTGGACACCAATCGGCTGGAGACGCGATGTGCCCCTTAATGAGCACCACCACAGCCCGAAAGAGGCAGCGACTTCTGGTTGAAATGAAAGGGCTGTGGCACGCACCTGCCGCCCACAGCGGCCGCCATCAGCGGTGTCCAAGAGTCGCCGTCACGGTGTGCCTGCCAGCTGATGCCGCGATCCCGACAATGCTGCAGCAGCAAATCAACCACACGCTCATGACCCTTCAACGCGGCAATGTACCTGCAGGGGCAGGAGCAACCGGCAGTAGTTGTTCAAGCAGCGGAGCAACATTTCAGAGATGTTTGTAAGGCAGTGTGAGGGAGCCCGAGGATTAACAGGGATGAAGTGCAGCCAGGCTGCACAAATGATGCTCAGGGAGCATAGCAACAGCAGTGGCATCAGGGCTCAAGACTGCAGTGCCTCAAGTTGTTCACACCAAAACAGCAATGACTCACAGCGGCGCCTCTCCCGCGCTGTTCTTGAGTGTTGCACTCGCGCCTGCATTCAATAGGCATTCCACGCTGCGCAGGTGCCCCGCCTCGCAGGCCAGGAACAGAGGCGTGGCACCGCTGCGATCTCTGGCATCCAACTGAGCCCCAAGCCCCAGCAGACCCCGCAGCTGCATGGGGTTGCCTTCCTCCACAGCTGCATGCAGCGCCGTCTGCCTGGCTGGCGAGGAGCAGTTGACAGCGGCAAAGAGGAAGGCATCGGTGTCCGCAGGGGAGATGACGCCACCTCCAGACACGGTGCAGATCAAATAGCGGCGGTGCGTTACGCACCGCCACTTGAGCGCCTGGCTCAATGAGACTGCGGCGGTGAAATCCCACACCTCAAGAGGCTCAACTCGACCCTCGCACAACAACGGCTGCACAACGCCAGTGGGGGAAGCCAAAGCAGAGGCACCAATTGAGTTGACTTTAGGCATGGATTGCATGGTGAACAGGCAGGCAGACAAACCCTGAATCAGCAGGGTCCCAACCAACCCCAGCTACCCACCCACCTCGGTGGCTGCCAGGCGCTGCAGTGCTGGTACCAGCCCAGGCAGCCCGAAGCTCAGCTCCAGCACCCGCAGCTGGGGTAGCCTACACACCGCCAACGCCAGCTGCGCCACAATGTTCGCCACATAGTTGCCTAGCCCACCAGGGCTGGGCGTGCAAGCCAGCACTGCAGCTGCTGCTGCTTGCTGCAGGTGAGCGACTTTGGCGGACGGGGGACCCATGGCCAAGCCATCCTCGGGGATGGAACTGGTGCTACCACCAAAGGCCAACGGTTCCTCCCCTACAAACCCTGCCCCACCCAGCATCAGCACCTGCAGCTGCGGGCAGGCATCCACGATGCCCTGCAGTGCCCTGCCGCTCAACTTGCCACAGTTGTGCAGTGCCAACATGCGCAGGTGGCCCCGTGGTGGCGGACACTCTGGCCATTCTGCCAGCGACAGGTGGCTCAACGCTGCGCTGCTCAGCTTGCTGCCTGGCTCGGATGCGGCCGCAAGAATGTCTGTGAGGGCTGCGCTGGTCAGCTGGAAGCATCGTTGCATTGTGACGGTGCGTAGACAGCGCGGCGGCGCCTGCACCAGAGCGGCGGTCAGACCGGGGGACAGCTTCTTGCACCCCGACAGCTGCAGCAGCTCTAGACTTGGCAGGCTTTCCAGTGCGGCATGAACATCTTGGTCCTCCAGCGGGCTGCCTCGCAAGTCCAGCTCAGCCGTGCCTGCACTCGGAGACGAGGATAACAAGGGTGGGGTAGTGAGGAGGATGAACAGGCGTTTGGGGGCAATCCCACCCCAATGTAATCCAGCTACCGGATGCAGATAAGCGCGTTGCGCACCTGCCCAGCTTGCACATAGTGCTCGCAACGACGCACGGGCTGCCGCCTGCTCCTCACTTGGCAACGAGGCAGGCCTCGGCGCGACCGCCAGGCGCAGTGGTGCTGCCCGGCACACCGCTGCGCAGCGCTTACTGGCTGCTGCAAAGCTCGCCACATCACATGCCTCTGTCAAACCCAGTGCAGCAATCAGCGCCAGCACCTGCAGCAACACACGAATCGGTGCGGGAAGTACGGACCAGCGGGATCGGCAGTGGCGGCAAAGAGCAAGCCAACTGGGAGAGCGGGTTCTCACCTCGTCGGGAAGGTCCACCAAGCTCACTGCAACTTCAGAGCCCTGCTGGGCTACTGCGCTGCCCGAATCCGACATAGAGGGCTGAGCACTGGACTGGCAGGCAACCGGAGAAAAGACACGCGCTGTGCGCTGTGCTGCTTCCAAAACAAGATACAGGAGCGCCCTGGAACCGACTACGGCCCTGCGGCCTGCGGCCCTGCGGCCTGCCCGCTTCGCTTAGCCTTCCTGTCCACTCCGAAGTGCAACTTGTGAGAGTTACCAAGGGAAGGAAGGATGGGTTGTTGCAGTCTGTTAAAAACCGAGTAACAGGAAAGCCCGCGTTGAGCAATCAGCAGTACACGAGTACCTTTGCATGAGGGTGGCTACAAGCAAGTTGTAAGTATCTCTCAAATACTTAAATACAAATCCACATGCACTAGTGCCAGTAGCGCAGGGCCGACTCCCTCTGGTCTCATTCGCCGACCATCCAAGAATGCGCCCCGCTCTTGCGGCGGCGGCGGTGTTGACCGTGCTGTTGCATGTGCACGTCGCCGGATCAGAGTATGGTATGTTGCCTCAACTGAAGAGCCGGCAGTGCCATGGCCCTCCCAACCACCGCCATCGGTGGCCGCTTCTGTCACGCTCTCAGTCTCGTGCCCTCACTGTCACTCACCCCTTAACGCTGCAGCCTGCCCTGCCGAAAAATGCCAGCCTCCCGGGTGCAAGTGCGCCTCTATCGCCCCTCCGGTGGCCCCCACACCGCAGTTCATTGTGCTGGTGAGTCAACTACCGAATGGAGCCAGGCACCGCATCACCTTCACTCCTTTCTAGTTGCACCAGCTAGGGCGCCCGCCACTTCACTCACCTACCCCATGTCCTCCTCACCTGCAGACCAATGATGATGCTGCCTCTGTTGTGTCCGTCCCACCCTTGTTGGCCGTCCTGAACCAGTTCAAGAACCGCAATGGGTGCCCGCTGCCGGCCACATGGTTCATCAGCATTCAATACACCCAGGTTGCATGGTGCAGTGCCGGGTGCCATGTACGACGACACATCCCTCATCAACAAGGGCGTAACCAATCGCGTAATCCGAATATTCGTAGCAGCAAATTGGCATATTCGTTGCCAGCAAATGGCAGGCACAAGAAGGGCACTCCCGCCCACTCCTCCACCATTTTCTCGCTTTCTCACTTCCTCTCTCCTACCCACACCTGCTCACCCTCTCACCAGGCCGAGTACGTGCAGAAGTTGTACTTGGGCACTCATGAGATTGCCACCCACACCATGCACCATGTTGGCCTGCCCAACGCCAGCGAGATTGTGGGTGCCCGCACCTGGCTGCATGAGGTGAGTGGGTGGAGGGGTGGATGCAGCAGCAACATGTAGACACGCATGTGGGTGCTGGTTGATTTGTTCAAAATCTCACCCTTCAGCGTGGAAACAGTCAGGAACACTTTGTGCAGTGCTCATGGTACCTCATATCATGTACAGACCGCCCTGGTGCCGCTGGACAAGATTGGAGGCTTTCGAGGGCCCTACCTTCTTCACGACCAGCAGCAGCGTGCCATGCTTGCCGCCAACGGTTTCCTCTATGACAGCACCATCACCAGCGTAAGGCCGAGCACCTGGAAGGCTACTTGGCTGCTGTGGCTGCATGTCCACAGCTCCCCTGCGGCAAGGGCCTGGCTGCATGGCATCCAACTGCCAGTTCCATATCACTACTTGCAGATGGCGTGTTAAAGTACTTTCCATGTATGTGCCTGTAATGTTGCTGCAGAGCTGGGGCCGCAACTCCTTCTCTCCTGATGCCTTAAACCAGCTATGGCCCTTCACTATGGATTATGGCTTGCCGATCGTGAGGCGGGCAGGGTCCAGGGTGTGGGCTGTTCTTAAATCAAACTCATGCTGCCATCCTTGATGCTGCCAATCAACACTGGGTGCTGGCTGCGGCAGAAACGGTTCCCGTGTGACGTCGATTGAAACTTACCTGTCAATCCCTTACAGTAAGTTCTCGTCAGCTCTTTCGGAACAACCAAAGAGAGATTGAAATGCTGGCCTGCTGCTGCCTGCTGGCCCCGTAGGACTGTTCCGTGGGCACTGGCCCATGCAGCGAGACGGAGTCACACCCCGGACTGTGGGAGTTTCCTATATGGAATTTGCAGGATGATCAGGGCCACGGCATTGCCACAATGGACCCCGTGGGCAATATCACAGGTGAAACTGGGACGGGTTGCAGATTGTAGCCAATAAATTCAGCACAATCGGGGTGATGTCCATGTGTGTGGGCGTCTCGCCCGGCTTGGCATGCCTGGGTTGTAACTATGCCTGCCAAGTCGACACTTTCCCGGTAGGGCAAGCTGCATGCCTGCATGCCTGACCACCAGATGCCACCATTCCGCTCTTCTGCATTGCAGACCTGTATGTGAAGGAGCTGATGCGGCGGTACACCGGCAACCGCGCCCCACTAGGCCTGTTCCTGCACTCCGCACGCCTGGTTGGCTCTCAAGACGTGGCTGATCAGTATGCCGCTTTCTTTCGCTATGCCTTGACCCTGCCAGACACCTGGGTGGTAACCATTAGTGAGGTGAGGTGGCAGTGGAGCGCTGTGGCGCGGCTAAGCAGCACAGTACAACACACCTAAGGCCTTTGTAGTACCACGCTTGCCAGGCACGCCTCGCTCCTTACCATATGTGGCTTGCCACACTGTGCTGACCCGCCAGGTCCTGCGCTGGATGACTGATCCTGTACCGGCGGGCGCATACAATCTGAGCTGCCCCACTCCGACTGACATGGCTCTCCCAAATGGCAGTCTCTGTCCCCCGCCCACTGCTGGTTGTCTTCAGGTAACTTGGCCTAGCAACACCAACCGTCATTTAGTAACAACTCGTGATGTGTGATGCGTAACCCGCTCAAGGGCTGCCCACCACCTCCACTCAAACGCATGCCTGGGCACTTGGCTTGGACAGCTAGCTAAGCTACGCGTATTGCCCCAGCGACCCTTTGCTGTCACTGCAGGGCAACTGGAGTGCAGCGACATGTTCCTGTATCTGCATCAATCAGTCGGATGAGCTGAAGAATGGCTTTTGCCCCAGTCATGACACTGGTGCGTGTTCTGTGCTGAAACAGTACGACCACCTTACCCGCCGCTTCTACTGCCCAAGCAATGACTCCCATCAACATGAACACAGCTCACCTGCCAGCAACAGTGGCTCAGGCCCAGGCAGCCCGACCCCAACCAGCCCGAGACTCACGGATGCAAGCGCCAACCCTTTTCCGGTAGGAAACGTTGATGGGAACAGCCCAAGAACCCCGGCTGACTCCTCACCCACAGTTTCCCAGCCCTCAACTAGCGACCAAGTGGCAGATGTACAGCCACTGGCAGGCGTTCAGTTCAGCTTTGATGTGGTTGGCGAGCTGGGCACCTTTGTAAGCAAGGCGCAAGCAGTGTGCAGAGCTGTTGCCCAACTGGTGGGTGAGACAACTGGCTCTTGCACCTTTGCTTCTGTGATGGAGACTTCAGCGGCGAGAACCACCACAAGCACGCGCAGGCTGACCTCCACAGGTTTGCGCCTGCACAAGGTTTTGCTCGGCTTGGTGCCACCAGCAAAAGGAGAAAGGCAATTTGCTGACCTATGCAGGCTGCGCCTGCGCTTCTACTTAAACACAATCTACAAAGCTGCTGACCTCTCCTTAAGGCCCCCACTTGTGTAACACTTGATGCAGGCTACCTTCATGTCATGCTGGTGATCCGCCCTGTTCTGAACTCGGAGCAGCAGGTGGCTATGGCCCTGGAGGCGGCCCGGCAGGATGGCCGCCTGGCCTCTGCCCTGCAGGAGCTCGGAGTGCATCTGGCTGTTGGTGTGCAGTCATCAGATCAGCTTACTGTGGTCAGCGCTGCACCCAGCAGCAACAAAACCACGGTCGGGGCAGCAGTGGGTGGCGCAGTGGGAGGTGCTGCAGTGGTATGCATGGCCGCAGCGGTGTTCTTGGTGGTGCAGTCCCGCAGGGCCAGGAACGGGGCTGGGGCCCGTCACAAGTCAGGTCTGCCAGTCAGCACATTCTCTGCCAATGGGGAGGTGCCCAGCAGATGCAAGGTAAGGGTAGGGGAGCAGCGTGCTCGTGAGTTGGCCTTCTGGAACAGGCATTCGCACAGCCTTGTCTGCCCTACTTTGGCTTCCTGTCATGAGGTGTCGCTGGCAGGTATCGTCTGGTGATCAGCTTGCGCGGGTTCATTTTCACATGCAGCAGAAGATGCCGTCTGCCAAGGCCCTGAGCGTCACCGCCAAGGCTGGACCCGTGAAGGCTGGTGAGGAGACTGTGGTAGCATTCGCCAGTACCCCTCGCAACACAGCCACCCCACGTAGCGGTGCCATGAGTCGCCAGCCTACAGGTGTCGACCTGCGGCCATTTGGGAGCTCATTTGCGACCCAGTAGCGCTTCAGCACTCTTATGGTGACCTACTTATTGGCTTGTGCTTGTATGGCGGTGGATGAGCTGTGCCGCTTACACACTGTAGATGTCGTAACGTGGAAACCAACCGGTTGGGGGACAGCAGGTGCATCTCAACGGTATGGCGCTGCACATTTCTGAGCATGTAATGCGTCAATCCACATATTTGACTTGCTAAGGCACAGAGTTGTTGTTGACAACCAAACATGCAGAATTATCTACTGTATGTTCCTGATTTGCTGCCTGTATCAGCTGCCAACGTTGGGACCTTGGCTTGCTCTTCCAGGCCGGCATTGGAGTTAAATTGAGCTCCATTAGAGTTGATTTGGTTTTGTTTGTGCTTGCTAGTGGTAAACTGCCGGCATGTTATAAAATTTCCTTCCAGCACATGCAAGGGTTCAGCGCTGCCGGCCATGATGCGTACCGCCGCCGCCACCTTTGCAGTGCTCGCTACATTGCGCCCGGTTCGCTTCCGTGGTGCAGCATGGGTATTCCTTTGGTTATCCTCCGTGTTTAGACCTGTCCATAACCCCGTCGCATTCCATCACCGCTGGACTAGAACTTTTTGTAGCCCGGCGAGTAGGAGGCGTGGCTGTGCCAAGTACTTGTTGCGTGGGGTGATCAGCCGCTATGTCGGCGGAGCAGGACCCCAGGGAAAAGGCGCTGGCCGATTATAAGCGCAAGCTCTTGCAGCATAAAGAGGTGGACAGCAAGGTGCGGGCGCTACGGGAGGAGGTCAAGGCAGCTAAGAAGGAATACGACAAGACCGAGGACGACTTGAAGGCGCTGCAGAGCGTGGGCCAGATCATCGGAGAGGTCCTCAGGCAGTTGGACGAGGAGCGCTGTGAGTTGCTATTGAAGGCTAGAATGATCAGCCCGCTAGTCTGCATTGGCATGCTGCCCAGGAACAGGCTGCCCCCGCCCGCTGCCGCCGCCGGGAGAACAATTTGCAGTAGTGGGCCCTTGGCAACAAGCAAGGCGGTCAATGCAGCTGACCGCCATTAGCTCGTTGACCATTTGACCTGCGGCCTGCTCATTGGCTGCAAAGATTTCCGTTGCTTGCCCATCGCTGCCTCCACCCTGTCCTGCAACCCACCACCACCACCTCCGCTGCTGCAGTCATTGTCAAGTCAAGCAGCGGGCCGCGCTACGTGGTGGGCTGCCGCAGCAAGGTGGACAAGGAGAAGCTGACGCCTAACACCCGTGTGGCGTTAGATGTCACCACGCTCACCATCATGCGCATCCTGCCGCGGGAGGTGGACCCTGTTGTGTTTAACATGACGCAGGAGGACCCGGGCAAGGTGGACTACTCGTCCATTGGGGGCCTGTCGGAGCAGATCAGGTGAGGCTGGTGGGTGTGTGATTGCTGGGGATGATCGTTGGAGCTACCAACCCAAAGATTGTCGGTCAGAAGGTTGGGGTGTGCGATTTGGCTTGTTTGCTTGCATCGAGTGTGAGGTGGATAAGCAGCTGCTGCTGATCCTGCTGTGCACACACAGGTGCACTGGAGGGAGTGCGGGGGATCCGTGGCAGCCTAACAGCACACCAGGCCTGCAGAGCCTTGCGGCAAGCAGTCTTAACAATGCAATTTTACGTTCCTGCACATGCTAACAGGAACATCTGGCGGAGTGCTTGCTGCTTTACTTGCCAATATACCTTACCCTAGTCCCCCTCCAACACTATGCAACTTGTGCCAAGCAACATTTGTGCCTCCAGTTCTCACCTGCTGCTTTGATTGCCGCCCGCCCCCCAATGCCCCCTTTCAGAGAGTTGCGCGAGGCTGTTGAGCTGCCGCTGGTTAACCCTGAGCTGTTTGCGCGTGTGGGCATCAAGCCGCCCACTGGCGTGCTGCTGTACGGCCCGCCTGGCACCGGCAAGACGCTGCTGGCAAAGGCCATTGCCTCAAACATAGATGCAAACTTCCTCAAGGTGGGTGCCTGGTTGCGGCGGTGAGTTTGTTAGGGGCAGGTGGGAGGTGGGCAGTCAGCTTTGTGGGGGTGGCATGCTATGGCAAAACAGCAGCAGGGGGAGCAGCAGCAAGCGTATTGTAACAGGGTTGGGTAGTTCAACCCATGCGCAGCTGCTGAGATACTATGGGGTTGATGCGTCACATTGCCAGCCTGCATTGCTACTCGCTTTGCGGCTGCAGGTTGTTGCCTCTGGCGTTGTGGACAAGTATATCGGGGAATCGGCACGCGTCATCCGAGAGATGTTTGGGTGGGTGGTAATGATTTACTTGCGTGTGGAATTGAGGGTAACCTGTTAGGCTGAGGTAGGGCTTCCAACAATTTCCAGTATTTCAAGCAGTTGCAGCTCAGCAACTTACCACAATGAAGTACACACACATGCACAAGCACACAGTTTCCACAAGCGCCTCAAGAACCACATTGACCACTACAGCACCCTTCTCACCCCGATGTGCAGGTATGCACGGGAGCACCAGCCGTGCATCATTTTCATGGATGAGATTGATGCCATCGGCGGCAAGCGCTTTAGCGAGGGAACCAGCGCGGACAGAGAGGTGGGTGCACGGGTGGGAGAGAACCATGCGTTGATGCAGGGCAGAAGGATTCACAGGGTGCGAATTGCGTAGTGTCGTTGTCACTGGTAAGCAGTGTAGCTTCAGTGGTGTTTGCCTCGATTGTGTCTGGTGTAAAACAGCATCTGTCTGGGCATGTTACCTTCCTCCATCGCAGCTTCTGGCTGTTTCCCTCCTTCAAATGCCTCGCCGCCGGGCG